>VWZG01009897.1:0-97773 GCA_013396735.1 Grallaria varia | reverse complement strand
GAGGTGGGGGGGGGTGGAGAGGAGAGGAGGTCCTAACTACAAAATTTACATGATTTATTAATTGCATTATTTAATTTATTCCTGATACTTTAGAATATTGCCTCCTCCCCAGAAAAAAAATCTGCCGAAGTGAATAAATTAGCACAGTGCTACATTTCAACACATATTTTAGAACAGAATACATCCAAACTTTGTGAATAATGTTAAAATTCAAACTATGCCAATACTGGTCTGTGCCAAGAAGCAATTATTTTTCGACATGAAAGTTCTATACTCTTTAGCAATGCATGCTATCCCAAAAGAATGCAGACATTTTAAACACCAGAAATGACTGCAATTTTCTATTTACAAAAACATCCAGATCTCCATGTCTTTTCCTCTGACCAGTTCTGCACTTTTACAAGGAAAATAATTACAAAGTACCTTCTAGTTTTAGATTTGCCCTTAAACTTGGTATAATCTGTGTACTAGCATAAATGACCCTGTTTGCAATGACCTTTACTAACTTTTAGAGAAATATTGCATTCCATTAATCTGGTTTTTTTCACCCTTGAAAATCATGAAGGCCAAAGTTGCTTGTAGACACTGAATCAGTTCTTAATTTACCTCTTCCAAATTTGACATTAAACTGTCAATACTACTTTGCATAATCCTTGTATCTCTGTTTCCCCTATGGGAATGTCAAATAGAACTGTATTATCTCTAATGAAGTGTTTTATATATCCAGCGAATCCCATTTAATCTCTAAAAGCTAAATTGTGCCTGACCTCTGTGATAGCACTCACAGATGGCCGGACAGTGGATGGAAGGACGCACAAATCCCTTATTTTTATTTTTATATTGTCCATGAAACAGTTAGACGTAATAGCAGCCACAGTATCAATCCCAGTCCCCATGGGAACATTAATTCTACTTAGCTTTCCTGTGGATATAAAGTGCTCCTTAAAATGTCTGTCTCCATGGCCTGAACATAAACCAAAACTGGCTTGAAGAAAAGAACATCTGAGTGCCAGTCCAGAGAGTTCAAGGCAGAAGTCCCTTGAGGAGAGTGCCATCCTTTTGCTCCATCCAGCTTTTTCCTTTACTATAAACTGCATAGACTCTACACCCTGTCTATAACTACAGCTATTATAATATACTCATTTTCTCAGACAAATAATGGTGTGACTCTTGGGGATGGTCCTGTGCTGGGCCAGGAGCTAGATTCGATGAGCCTTGTGGGTCTCTTCCAATTCAGCATATTCTGTGATTCTGTGATTTTCCCTGCCTGTGTTCACACCTGTCTGGCATTTGCAATTTCATTGCCCATCTTGGAGGATTTTTAAATAAAGTCTGAGTATGTAGGTGTTTGGAGGTGGCTTTCCAACCTTTCTAGAGAAAAAGATGCAAAGAAAGAAAAAGTTCTATTTCATGAATGACTACAACTTTCAAAAAATCTGCTTCACTCACAAAGAAGCAAAACAATAAAAAATCCCAACACTTAAATGTTTCATGAAGGAATACATACTTCAGAAAATAATCTTCCTTCAGGGTAGCTGAAGCTGTTCACCTGCATTTTGACTTGGACCCTATACTGTGGTTGAATTTTATTTTTAAAAGCAACTCGTTTCAGAAGAAACACTGAATTCTGTAGGTGAAGAAAAAGAGGAAAAAAATCAGTGTCAGGTTTTTCCCCTGTTCTTTTTGAGTCAGTGATCTACTCAAATCTGTCCTATTTCACAAAGCATTTGGATTTTATGAAGACTGTGTGTTTCAATAAAATAAGTCTGTACTGGAGTTCACAGACATAGAACCATAGAATTGGGTTGGAAGGGACCTTAAAGATTATCTAGTTCCAAACCCCACTCCACAGGCAGGGACACCTTGCACTAGATCAGGCTGCTCAAAGCTCCATCCATTCTGGCCTTAAACACTTGCAGAGATGGGGCATCCACAATTTCACTGCGCAACCTGTGCCAGTGCCTCTTCACCCTCATAAAAAATGCCTTCCTTATATCCAATCCAAATCTACCCTCTTTCAGATGAAAACCATTGCCCCTTATCCTATCACTATTGGTCCTGGTAAATAGCCTTTCTCCACCTTTCTTATAAGCTCATTTTATATATTCAAAGGCCACTATAAGGAGCCTTCTCTTCTCCAGGCTGAACAACTCCAGCTGTCTCAGTTCTTCTTCACAGGAGAGGTGCTCCAGCCCTCTGACCATCTTTGTGGCCTCCTCTGGACCCACTCCAACAGGTCTACGTCTTTCTTGTGCTGGGGGCCCCAGAGCTGGGCCAGGTAGGGTCTCACAAGAGTGGAGTAGAAGGACACAATCATCTCCCTTCACCTGCTGGCCACACATCTTTTGATGCAGCCCAGGACACAGTTGGCTTTCTGGGCTGCGAGCAGACACGGCCAACTCATCCAATTTTCCATCCACCAGTATCTCCAAGTCCCCTTCTGCAGGGCTGCTCTCAGTCAGATCATCACCCAGCCTGTACTGACATTGGGGATTACCCTGAATCAAGAGAAGCACTTTGCACTTGGCCTTGTTGAAGTTCACAAAGTTCACATGGGCCCACTCCTGAAGCCTGGTAAGATTCCTCTACGTGGCATATTTTCTCTCAAGTACATGAAGTGCACAGTGCAGTTTTGTGTTATCTGCAAACTTGCTGAGAGTGAACTCATTCTCACTATCCATGTCATTAATGAAGATACTAAATAGCCGTGTTCCCAGTATGGACCCTTGAGTTCCTTCAGCTGTATCTGATTCTGTCTGTTTATATTCATCTTTACTTTCACTTTATTACTCCATCTATGATCTAATGCTGTAAATGCCTCCTCTTTTACTGTCATGTCTTTCTGGAACAGTCACCCCATTCCCAGATTTCCCCTGGGCTGTGTCCTCATCAGCACCATTCTATACAAATCAGCTAACATATAGCCTGTGCCTTTATTTCCTGTGTCCTGCTTACTAGCACTGTCTTGTCTGTCTGAAAATACTGCAGAATTCAGATAGTTCTACTGCAGTGATGGTCTCGAGTTTTGTATGACTAAATGTGGCAGATGAACCAGAGTTTCAAGGGATATTTGAATGTATTTTTCTGTCCCCCACTCACCCCTCCCAGGCACCAACAACTACGTGCCAATCCTGTCTCTAGATGTCTTACAACAGCTCCCCCAGTTAGATGAACATCATTGCATGATGGATTGGTACCTCCCACTGTGGTTAGGGCTCAAAGTACATGAAAAAAGAAGAGAAAATGAGGGGGCTGGTTATGTTCAGCTTGTAGAATAGATCACCCCCAATCCAGTAGCTATCTACAACTACCTCAAAAAGGCTTGCAGAGAAAGCTAAGTCAAACCCTTCTCTGAGGTGCACGGTGACAGGATGAAAGTCAGTAATCATGAGCTGTGGCAAGGGAGATTCCTGCTGGTTGTAGACCTGGAACAGGTGCTGAGAGAGGATTTAGACTCTCTATCCTTGGACATTTTCCAAATTGGACTGCACATTCTTGGGCAACTTGATATAGCTTTAAGTCAGTAATTCTATGATTTCCATTTCTTGAAGACCCAGAGATGATTCTAGCAGTTGGCTTAGGTAGTCACAAGGAGTAAGTTCAAACAGTGAGTAAGAGGGATTAAGAAAAACCAGACGGGATAGTGGATGAATTAGAACCCAAAGGAAAAGAGTGAGAAAGAGGAGATGATTTCAGTGGCACTGTAGTCAGAAAACTAACACTTTGCATTTGTCAACAGTTCCCACATCATGCTATTTGAAAAATCACATCTAGCTGTAAAGGAGGAGCTGGAACATCTCAGTTCTATGTAATAACTTACGGCAAATATTTGCTTTCTAAATGGAACACTCGCAGTTTCCATTGGCACTCTTTGCCAATATGACCATAAAGTCTGAATTTGACTGTAAGATTTCCACTGCTAGATCTCCGAAATACCTGCACCTCCAACACAAATACCACTCTGCGGCTTGCTGTGTGACTGGGTTCATGGTGAGGTAGCTCATGTGACAAGAAGACTGAAATTCTCACACTGTAGCAGAGAAATTTCACACCTAAGAGAGTTCCCTGGGTAGCACACTGCCCAGAGTCAGTACTGAACAGTCCATGGGTGAGCTGGCACTGATGTGCCACTGAGCTTTACGAAGGCCTGAGGTACAGCCTGAACTGTAAGGAAGTCCAAAGGAAAAAAAACCCAAAACCAAACGAAACCACAAAAAGCCCACCACAACAACAAACACGTGGAAAAGTATTTACTTTTATTTTACTTAGTGAATTTTCTGCCAGTGAGCTGGATCACTGTAGAAGCAGATAAGCATCAGCGCCAGCACAAGGGAGGGAGGAAGACCATATGGCCAGGGATCTGAGAGATAGGAAGGTGGGAGCACAGCATCATCATTTTGTATATGCTTATACTTTTAGAGCACTGCAGCATCTTTGCATGAGGCTTGCATTTCTGCATCAGAGAAATCTATGGGTTTATCCTCCCTGAGGCTTTGAGGTAATAAATTGTATACTTGATTTACAAGAAAATACATTCTAGCTGCCAGTTCTGTACACAAAGTCTCATGCTTAAACTCCAGAACCTTTGCCAGCACCTTTTGATTTCAGCTATCTATACTTCTATGCTCTAGTATAAAACTCAGATAAGACACTCAGAATTAACACTGGATTTTGAAAATATAAGCCTGAGAATTGAACAGGAGCCCTGGCATTTCATGTATCATTACCAGTAATAAAGACACACAGTTTGGATACTTAGTGACATCAGTGTCTTCAAATGCACAGATGCAGCCAATTAAGTTTTAGTAAACAATTTTGTTGAAGTACACAGAGAAATAGGATCTAGTTCCCCTTTTCTATGTTGCATTGTGTCTGCAGGGCGAACAGAAGTCCAAAGCAAAAGGAAATTGCGTTTGTCATTTTAGAGTCAGTACAAATAACTGAGTATACTCAGGAAGCAAATCTGTGCTCTCCCTAATGCCTTCTCTGCAGACAACTGCACATTCATGCTCCTAAAGTTCAATATATTTAAAGTAATAATTTCCTTTTGCCTCTGAAAAGCATTGCTGTTGGCACAGAAAACATGAAGCGGCTTTCTTGCATGATTTGCTGAGTTGCAATGTGCAGGGAAAAGTGTATTAAAGAAATTTGTTTCCAAGACTACAAAGTTGAAGACATCGAAAATTTAAAAAAGCAAGATAGTTCCTTCAACCCCTCTGAGTAGGAGTGAGTCTCTCTAACAATTTTTTTCAGCCAAGAAGATATGTGGATATGTACCAGATCACCAAAGGTTCCACAGATGAAAAGACATTACATCTCAGTTTGAAAAAGGCACACTAATGCAAGTCACAGAACTCCACTGAAGTCACTGTAAATCAAGCCATAGAAGAGCTTGAAGAGAAGAATTTCAAACCAAGACTAGTAAGAAAAGGTCAATCACCAAGTCAAATTCTCAGGCAAAATGCACAAACAAATTCAAAACATGAGAGAAATTCTTCTTACCCCATATACCTTCTTGGCTCCTGCCTTTGCAGCAAACATGGAGAGGATTCCTGTGCCACTTCCAACATCAAGGACAATCTTATCTTTAAAAACATGTTTATTGTGATACATTGAGTTTCTATAGGTTAACGTGCGCACTTCATCTTTTAACATTTCCTGTGATGGAAATAAAAGCATTATGTTACTATTTGAAGTGCTAAGATACATCCAACACTGCCTCTGAACCCATTCCTTTGTTATCATTTATGCATGATTAATACACAACATAAAGGGTTTTTCAAGTACTGCGTGGTGCATCCATCAAAGCAACTGTAAAATGCTAGCTACTTAGAACAGAATTATTAAGAAACAGCATGATGTCCCTTGTACAATTTTATTCTGCTATTCCTTCACAATTACAACTGACAACCAGAACATAATCTAACCACAGTACTGCTTTGGGAGTAGACAGAAGCCATACAGAAATCCAAATGTTCCTCTCCTCCTAAAGCATGCACAACCCAGAGTCTCAATGGAGGGACCTTCTGAGGTTCCTCTTTGAACGCTGTAGAAATCATTCCACAAACTACTCTAAGACAGCAGTCCTGATAGCCTTGCCCAAAGGGAGGCAATAAGTCTATAGCAGATCTTAGAAATCATCCTGGGCTGTATGGTCCTCCCTTACTGCTCTTCTGTTCACTCATTTATCTGACCAGTTTCCAGGAGATATGAATGTATAACCTAGATCACTACCTCATTATTTTAAGTTGTTGTTGTTAGGTGCTGATTTTTGCTTCATTGATAGCAGCAGTACATGCAGTTAATTCCATTGATAGCTTGCTTTCAGGTGTGCATATGCCAGCCAAGAGAACTCAGGTCAAGACCCAAGTGCCACTTGTAAGAGAAGTATAGGCCACTCAACACAGACTTTTGTTTTCTGAAAATGCTCTCTTGGGTCTAGAAGGCTGAACTTTTGCTTATACTACTGCCATAATTTCATAGTTGAAGCAAGTAAACAAATGCTTTTTTTAATTTCGGGTTAAAAAGAATCTATTCACTGATGTGCAGCCAGAGGCAGCAGTGAATTGGATTGTTACATGTTTCAGTTGCTCCTTAGCTGTTGTCACAGGAGACTATGTGTATGCAATAACTGTAGATGAATAAGAGAATTTTTTATCCTCATACAGCATGGTATGGCATCAGGCAAAGAACAGTCCATTAGCACCAGAAAGGTGATAGAGCACACCCTCATGGAAACCGTTTCCAAACATATTAAGGACAAGAAGGTGACTGGGAATATTCAGCATGGATTTGGAGATGACTTACCACCCGGTATGTTTCTATGGTGAGATAAAGGGCTCTGTGGACGAGATTTTAGAAAGACTTTCAACACCATTACCCATAACACACTCATTGAAAAATGGATGAAAAAAGGACAGCGGACTGAAAACTGACTAAACTGCCACTCTCGAAATGTTGTGATCAGCAGCACAAAGTCAACCTGGAGGCCAGTCACTAGCAGTGTCTCCCCACATGTCCATACTGATGCCTTTTGGCCTGCTTTTTTTCCAGTGGATTCCATCTCTTCCTAGCAGACCTCAGTCCTCAAAGAGGGTTCTGTAGACATAGAAACTGAAAACTTGTCATTGACACCAGCTGCACCACCAACTGTGGACCTGTGGGAGCACTTCTCCTCAAGTCCTTATTAGAGCTAGTACGATTGAGGCAAAAAAACACCTGGCACAGCACACCTTGCTGTTGATAATCATCCTAAGAGTTGCCTAGTCCTGCTTGATATGATCCAGGTCTCATTGGTGCTCATGTAGAAGAGCAGCAGCAGTAGTCCAGGGCTGGTCTAAGGGCTGGACAAATATCAGCAGCCTCTACACAATGTCCCAGATCTAAATGCTTCGACAGAAGGTCTTCTCAGCAGATGAGGGCGTCTGTTCCCTGTAGGAGAGAGCCTTCCACTGCTATCACTTGGCACTTGCTCCCAGTGCTTCTGCATGGCTCGGGGCCAAGTGGTTCCGATGGTCTGTTGGACAGAACTTCCTGCCCCTCACACACAATGAAGACACTGACACTATTCTGTCGACAGAGATCTGCAGGTGGATCAAAGGCCTTCCTTCTGTTACCAGAAGTCACAAGTTTCCAGTCTTCACCATCAGAGGAGTCTCCACTTCCAAACCTGATAAGTACAGACTGACTGCCCCTCCTTTCAGTACAGTTGGGGATTTAGGCTCTTGTACCTTGAGGCTCTCTGAGAAGATCCAGTCAGCATCTTCCTCATGTCCCTAAAGCTCCAAAGTCTGCCAGCCTCTTCCAGCAGCATCTTTACTTGTTGACACAGACCCTCTACCAATGCACACCTCCTGCAGGCAAGGAGGAAACCTCCAGCTTCTCAGCCTCAGCAAGAGGCTCCAGGTACTCCCTGCACTACCTGAGACCTACATGGCTGCATCCTTCCATCAGATCAATCTGATTTGAGGTCTCTGATGCATCTTCAGGATTTCTCTTAGGACTCCTTCCCATTCAATTGTTCCTCTCTCTTCTTCCCTTCTTGGACTGAATTTCTGAATGCAACACTGGCAAGATGTTATTGGGAGATAGAAATCTTACTTTTATGTGTACACCCCACAAACAATTACTAGAGTAATGGAAATATATATTGTTTGCTCTGTGGTTTGTGAAAAGTGCCACTGATTCAGTTCACATTGTTGCTTTTTTGGCATCCGAGTCTGAAAGATCCTGTTCTCCTGGGATATACAAATATCAGTGGTGCGAGATATCAGAGACTTCTTTAAAATGAGTCTACAGTAAACTTTTTGAGAGTAAATATGCTCCACTGTGTATTTTGAATTCTTTCCAGAAGTGTATTTACTGGAGGTGATTGAATTTAATGTTCTCCTCAATGCAGTCTATGCATTCAGAAATTCAAATAATGTGCCAGGAGTCAAGAAATTACTTGGCTTCTTGTATCAGTTGAGTAGCTGTTCTGATGATGTCTGTGCTCAAATATGCAAGAGAACAAAAAACCGAACTTAGCAATAAGGTATTTTCCACGTGTGATTGGGTGAGTTTGCAGCCCTCACAAATGCACTAAACTGATGCACTTGTGAAGCTCAGCACTGTACAGACAGCTACTATAAGCTCTGGGGAGAACTCATATGTAAGAATCTAAGTGGGACAGAGGTTTTGAGTACAGGTCTCCAGAGATGTGGCTGCTATCTTTGGCACTTAACCAGATTATACACTCATCTGAGGAAAGGCAGAGGAATATAATCACAAGCAAGTGAGATGGGGATAAATAAGTAACAAATCAAAGAAAACATATAATCATTATTGTTATCATTATTACTATATTGTTACGTAATAATTGCTGAAATAAAAATAAGCATTACCTCATGAATTCCAAAGTGAGCATAGGAATCAAAGTAATAATCCCTGGATGTCATCTCTTCTGGATTGATGAGCTTGGCCATCTTGCCTCGGCCCGGACAGCTTGGTTGCAATGGAACATGTATGACAGATTGAACTGGCTTTGGAACAACAGTAGGCTGTGGAGGCTGGGATGGAATGGAGCAAACCTAGGAGAACATGAAATATTGTTGAGACATTATTAAAAGAAAACATTTCTCTCTATGTCTAACATAGTGATATTATTTAACTGTCTAAGAGATAGCAAGTTCAAAACCACCTGGGGCGTAAGCAAAATTTAGGCTGCCTTCTATTCTTGGATGTTTAACTTATTTGGAAAATTCCCTTGATGGATTTTTCCTTGATGTTTTTCTGCAGATACCTAAATCACTGCAGCATAATGGCAAATTATTGGTGTTGGCTGAAGCTGGTTACTGCAAACATTGACACAAGGCAGTGAAGAGCTAGGGTTTCACTTTTAGTGTCATATTCTGTCAAACTGCCACAGCTTTGCGGGAGGCAAGCTGTAATAAATAAATAGTTCCCCTGCAAAGAAGAGCTCATAATCAAAGGATGTTGAAGACAATGTTGCTAATAAGGAAGTCAGCATTCACAATTGATTTTTAATTTTCAGGTAATATACCCGTCTGTATTGATGAGGTAGGGTTGAGAACGCTCACAATATCTGAAAGTCCCAGATGCTATCTGAAAGTCTCTCAGCACGTCCAGAAAGCACTGTAGGGGGCTGTGTGGCATATGTGATCCCTTAATGTAGTTTCCTGTTGTTGGAAGATGTGAAAGTCGTGTTACCAACACACTGTGGCACACTGCACTCAATTCTTTGTTGTATATTGTATCTCCAATACCCGCATTTCAATAGACACAGAATGCTCACACCCCTTTGGCTCAGATTTGATGCCCTTACCATGTAAGACAGAAGACAGAGTGTTTTGTAAACATGAGATAAAACAGACCATGGTGTGGCCCATGTGTATATTTACATCTTTGATCCCTAACATGAAGTAAAATGCTGAAAACAGGGAATGGCTGAGCAATATGATACAGCTTCACATAGCACTAAGTCACTGCAAATTATGGGCCAACAACTTTGTATATTAAGGTCAATTCCACTTCAAATATGTGCTTNTTTTTTTTTTTTTAAGACTCAGTAGTTTCTCAGGGGGTACCAGAGTTGCCTGAGCCTCTCCTAGATACTTTTATCAAGTTCACTCTATCTTCTATAGCTTGGTACGGTGAGATATCAATCCGTTGTACTCTGAATAGCATCAATCAGCCTGGTTTTGTTTGCTTCAATGTAAAAAAAAAGCAACAAAAAACACCTCCACATTTCCCCCCTGTTCATTTGAAGATGTAAATGTGTCTTTTCATGGTTTTTTGGTCCTTCTGTGAAAAAGGAATACTACTGGTTTATGTTCCTGTAACAACTTTCGTTCCCAAAGATCCAGAAATGCTTTATTTATATTATTTTCTATTTCTGACATTTTTTACTTCATCATCTCACCCAGTTCACCTCCCATGCAGAATACAATTGCTCCCAATTGGTGTTTGTATTTCTGTCCGGTCTAGTTTCAAAATTGTCCCTCTACAGTCATTTCCCTTAAGACACTGCTTCATTGCCTGTTCATTGCCACCAGTAACACCAATAATTCATTCTGTCAAAGTGTTCCTTGTAATATTCAACCCTTTAAAATATAATCCTACTAATTTTAATTACATGCTTGAGGTTATATCCTAACTTTTTTCTCCATTGGTATACCCACTACGTAGTTTTTGCAGTTATTTTGCTCAGTAGCACTTTCTGTATTTGCCTGCTGGATTAAAGACTTAAACTGTAGATGTTTGGAATTTTGTTTTAATAAAATATGAACTCTGTAAGGTCTTACACTTTTCTCCTATATCTTGTCCTTTGCATTGTTTTAAAAGCAAAATACATAAATTTATATAAATTAGAAAATGAAAATATGTAGAACAGTCAGTGAATGCTTAATTCTGTTCCTGTCTTAGGTGAGAGGGTCTCCAGACACAATTAATACATCACAGGCAATTGCTCAAAAGCTATATACTGGAGAGAAGAAATATCAGTTTTTGTACATGGAAACAAGGGGGTTCTAGCATTTCTGTTGCTATCAAACTACAAATTTAAATGTGGTTTGCTGTACAACAGAAAGGATTTTCCATGGGAAAAGAGACCAGTCTTGAAGGCAAATATTCTGTCTGTGTCTCAGGCAGTATCAGTTTTGCTCCTGGCTTCATGGAAGGGTCTAGACAGGGTTGTGACAACAAGGCTTATTCTGACTAAAGACACAGAATGAAATTAAACCCAGCAACTTAGGCTGGGAAAGTTGTCTGAATGATATTGTTTCCTGTAAAAGAATTAACATCATTTTTCATAGTCTGCAAGACAGCTGAATTCTGCTACAGCCAAGAAGACTTTTATCAAGCTGCTGAGGCAGTACTACCCTTGGGACTCACAGTACTTTTCAGGTTTATCTAAAGTACCTGAAAACTTACTGTTATCAGCTGTCCATCAACATCTCTGCCAGAAAGAACACATCCCATGTAGCAGAAGTAGAAGCCTATTAGGTTGGCTCCGCAACTGCCTTAGCTTGTAGCCAAGCAACTTGGGCTACAGTGTGTTGTCAGTGGTTGTGTGACAACATTAGGCTGTAAATACCATTAGGTTGTGCACTGTCCATCCTGTGCTATGGCTATCACAGCCTCATGGAGAAGGGGTAAGAGCAAACTGAGTGGGGTGATGAACTTCTCAGCCAGCAGCACTGTCACAAGGACCTTAAATCAGCGGCTTCATCTATGTTTTAGGCATACTAACACAATATAAACCTTTAGAATTAAACTCATGTCAAGTTTTGTAGCACATGTAATACCCACTGCTAAAATTTCTGTGTAATTCTGGAACACAAAGACAAGGTCACAATTACACGCATAATTTTGTAAGTGGGGCTCAGGAAATCCCTCTGTCATGAATTTGCTATAGACTATGTGAACAATTTCAGTCGAGAGTAACTCGTTCTATGACAACAAATATCTGGGGAAAACATATATACACAGTGGACAATTACAGATTAAAGAAATGTAATGAAAGGTACTATTTGTTTCAGAAGCAATAAAGTCTTCAGGTGTACAGCTCTGTGGCTGTAAACTAGAAACAACTAGGCTTTTATATATATGATAGAACTGCTTTAGGAGACAACAGGCCTCCAAGAGAAAAGCTATCAAGGAAAGACAACTTCCTGTACTCTTTCCAGAACTGGAAAGAACCCTTGATATGATTTACAAGATTAGCACATATATACATCCTACCTGGGAAATAACTCATGTTTTGAATAACTCCCAACAAGGCAAAGCATCTGGGTTGGGGGCAAACCTCACATCAGTGTAATGAATCCAACGAATTCTCTCTGAAGAACCCATGTATGGATTCTTGTCATCTGTACACACTTCCAGAAAACTGGCAACTGCTAATGCAGGAGAAGTCTGAAAGAATGCAAGCAGATGCCTCAGAATTCATTCATCACTGGGCTAAATATGCAGTCCTCTATTTTTCCGTCTCCCATTTGCTACTGAAGGTAGAGTTGGAGGGTCTGAAGGATCCGAGAAGCAATCTTTTTCTACCACTGCTATGACACTTAAGTCCTACTGCTCTGTATCATTTCAACATTTAAATCAAACGAAATTAGGGAAATATTTTCCTACTTGTAAAAATTAAATAAAGTTTCTTTCCTCTTACTTTGTGGAAAAGGTTGGTACATTGCAGATGCATCAAATGTACTAGCACAGGGCTGCTTTTTTTTAAAAAAAAGCTTTGAATTCTTCCAAATGGCAAGATTCTTAACCCTCATTCATTTTTCAAAATCTCACTCTAAACATCTTGACATAGGTTTCTGAAATGCATGCAGGCACCTCAGTGACAGATGTGACTTTCAGATAGAGTTGCCCTGTGTTCATCCATGGATACTGTTGAAATTCTTTCTTGAAAACTGGACAGATTCAACAAGAACTTACAAGGCTGTCTGGATTTAAAATTCCCAAAGCACAAAAGATAACTGGGTATTCAAAAATCATGAGTTAATTTTGAAAATTTGAGCCCTTTAAATATATCCATCTGTCTACAGAGAGGCAAGATTCTGAAATATGCACAACTCATTTTTAGGAGGTTTTTGACAAAAGCTGTGGTGTGTAGAGTAAAAATAAACTTGAATTTCAATTCTCCTTTCTCGATATTACTATGGAGACACTGGGCTGGAGGTTAAAATTCCAATCCTTGTAAAACTGTTGTTCAAGCTTCAGTGTTTTATTCTTGCCAAATTCCTAGTTATTTATGACATTTTTATGCCATTTAAGAGGTTAACAGTACCTTCTGCCTGGAAATCCTTACCTTCTCATTAAGAAACTAACTAAGAATGGAATTATAGTTTAACATGATTCAATTTCAACATTGTCCTCTTTTTAAACAAATGGTTTTATCATATCAAAATGCTGATTATACTTATTATTTTGGCTAGATAGGTTTATGTGTCAGAACTACTAGAACAGAAAATGCCTAGCACCGTTTTCATTGGTCTGAATTTAATAATCAATACCTTTAGCGTGCAAGAGATTATCAACTGATATGCAAAAATACAGCTATTTCCTGCTGTGTTTGTAAAGGCATAGCCAAATATAAGAGGTATTTGATATTCTCCTGCCAAATTTTTGGCTTCTACCACAACTTCTTGGAAGTCACTACACAGTGCTACAGGTTAAAAGCTCCCTTGACTCCTTTATCTTGTATTGTTTTAAAGTAAGTTTTTGTCCAAGGCTTATCTTAAGAGATCTTTTGATTGATGAAAGAATCTAGTCTGTTATCAGAGAAATCTTAGCCTGTTTTTCTGAGGAAATGAAACTCCTACAGTACCTTGTCGGTGTCTCCCATTGATAACTTTTGAGCTTGTCGAACCTAGTCTAATTTGACAGAAGAATTGAAATATAAAACACATTCATATTCCTATACATTTATTAAACCCCAGAAATTAGATATAAGGATAACCAATTATCTAATTGCTAAAATTGAAGCAGGTAGATTTCAGTTGCCGTGCTCTCTATCTTCTCTAGGTTTATTAAGTCTACTGGCCTGTGTTACAGGTGTAACGTGCATCCTCCAGACTAACCATACTGGATGATCAGTAGTGAAGGGGTAGGAAGAAGACTAGGCACTGCTGAGAACTAAGCTGGGAGACGAGGGCATAAAGAACACATACTTGCAGGAAACAAGTTTCATTAGCTCCTCTACTCAGGGAAAAACCTTTTTATGCTAAAGACATGAAGTTCATGAGGAGTGAAAAAAGGTCAGAAATCATGGGGTTTTAACAGAGACCAGATGAGAAAAACATTCAGCTGCAGACAGACATAACTGCTCAGAAACAAGGATGTCACATATGCCTGTATTGGGTATAGGTTTTCAGGAAGTAGGGCCTTCAAAGACCAGTAAAGAATGTTTGCTTCGTGGAAGCTTTATGCTGTGATATGTCTCAAAATCAGGATAAAACAGCCAGTTCTTCAGCAGCTATAAATTCACTTTCTGCTTGAAGAGAATTAGGCTCAGTCTGTTTTAAATTACAGATAACTATGAGCTCAATGCAACTGCAAATCTCTCTAAACTCTAAAACTGCGTATCTAGTCAGGCAGACTCTGTAAGAAATAGAGAACTGATTCTTAAAAATTTGCTTTGTAGCTACCCCTTTTTCTGATTCTTAAAAGTTTGCTTTGAAGTTGCAAGTAGCCACTTCAAAGTCAAGCACTGCTCTGAACTTTCTGCATGGAGTGTCTGAAATGCCAGACCAACCTGTCATAGACAGACCTGGCCATTTGTTGTCAGCAGGAAATTCACTGTCCTTTTTGCAGACAAGCATAGCTTAGAGTACATTACAACCACTATATCATATTCCTAAGATAATGGTGATAGTAAAAAAAATTGTTAAAACACTGCCCTAGATGTACAAGTCCTCAAAAAGTCAAAGTAGAAGATGCAAACAGGTCTTCAGCATGATGAAGGTGTGGTTGGGTTATTTAGGCTGCGGCAGAAATAACACCAAGTAGCAAAGAGGAGTGTAAAGATCACAAAGGTTTGCAAAGTTGTTACTTATTGTTTAAAAGTTAAAAAGGAAATTAGATGTGTAAATTAAAGACAGGAGCTGTGATACCTTTGTGGATTTGACCAAGGTACTACATACTATCAAGATTTTTAATGGGAACTATCTAATTCAGAAAAGCCAGAATCTTCTTAGTGACAGGTCACAAATTAAGCAAGAAAATTTCCTGTTGGGTACACAGGAATAATTCTTCTCCCTAATAGAGGTTAAGCACTGAAATAAATGCTTATAGATCTGTGGGCTCTCCAAACCTTGTAGATTGCAAAACTCATCTGGAAAAGGTCCCTTACCAGTCTCATCTACCTTAAAGTTAACTTTTATCTGAGCAGGATGCTGGACTAGGTGACCTCCAGAGTTTCTTTCCACCCATTATTCTACAATACTGAGACATAGTTATGTTGGTACTATGTGGGAGATACAGGTGGAAAGGTTTATAAACCTGAGCCTAGCGTAGATTATGGGGTGAGTTATAAATTTGCATTAATAGATTTGTACACACTACAAACAGAACTTGTTTTCATGAGACTAAAGAATGCACACTGTAAGAACAGGAGGACAAGACACTCAGGAAAAAGTATCTGTAGCATTTATAAAAGTCTGAGCAGTTCTAGACCATTCTGTGTGCCAGTGCATGGAATTAAAATGGCCTTCATCCAACTGGTTCTCGTGACTGCTTAGTCCACAGTGCAGCTGGGTGAAAAAAAGGTGACAAATTGTAGTTACGGATGTTGACATTGAACTGATGTTGTGTTCCTTTTCATAAAGATGGAAATTTTGCAATGTATGTAGAGTAGAAGGTCTTGTGTAGGAATAAACAGTCTTAGTTCAGCATAGAAGGAAATACGAGAGAAATGTATTACTATTAACTGAAATCTACTTTTAGCAAAGCACCTTATGAAAGGATAGCAAAACATTATTTTGAAAGAGAGGTACCTTCCTTTAGGAGAAAGTTTCATCGTTATTATCTTTGGATTGTGATAGTTTTAATGTCTATAATTGTTTTAGATAAAATGTCACAGGCTTAACTGCAACACCTTATGGTTCACAGGATCTCTGTTAAAAGGAACAGCTGGAGAAAAGTCTTGTGCTTTCTCACCTGTGCTCTGTGGTGTTGAGCAGATGGTCTGTCATTAGACTCTGTTGTCCATCTGTTTGTTTGAAGCCCCTTAAGCCTCCCGAGGAGTGAGCTAAGTTGCACAGTGAGGAGGTTCTCAAGTGCTGGCTCAAGTCTCAAACCCATTTTTGGTGAAAACAGTTTCACAGCGTCAGCTCCACGGGGGATCGTGTTTTAGAAGCGTTGCCCTCTGGTGGATAATATTAAAAGTGAACTACAGCTGGCAGGCGGCTAAATTAATTTTCCATTTCTTGGGGCAGAGACAAATCAATTGCAATTAATAATCTGGAAATGGGTCTTCATGTATAACCATACTGCTCCCTCCATATGGATTTGTTGTAGTGTAATGGTCTCTGTTATGCGAGTCAAGAATCTGAAAAGTGGCAAATTAAATAGAGAATTTTAAATAAATAAATTAATTAATAAAGCTGGGATGATCTGTGGCTAAATGTCCTGTGGTTTTGTTTCCATTCTTCACTCAGGACTACGGTGTTTCTGAGAGACATTCCAGACTTCTAAGCCTTTTCCTGGCTCAGTACCATTTATCAGGACAGCTAGGAAGAGCTTATTTTGTAATAGACCTCTTCTGAATTTGGTGCCTTGATAAGAAGTATGGACTTTTTGGTTGTCGTATGTTACAAAAGCCATTCTCTTGTTCAAGAATCCAGTCTGAAAAGCGGACTGTGGTGTGTGGATCATGGAACAGCACAAACTGCAACCAGCAGCTTCACAAAGCCAGTGCCTCTTGCAGGTTGAAGCTTCTGGACTCATACAGATTTACAGCTATGTCTGACGGCAATACTGCAAGTCCCTGCTTTCCCGACTCTTTTAAAGATTCATTGAAGGCAAATAAAACCAAATTATGAAAAAAATAAAATCCTTCCTACCTTCCTATCATTTTAAGCCCCTTGTTTCTTGCCTAAAGAAAGTGTGAATTTAATTTAATTTCAGTCTTTATTCATTTGGTAGAAGCTGAGTCAGTAGTGAAAAATAGGAACATGCCTTAATGCATGGTCCTCAGCCTATCAGTGTTGACCAAGTGAAATTCTCATATCATCATGGGAATTTAAACTTTAAAACTGAGATCAACTGTGAGAGTTAAGATTGTTATTGCCAACCATAATTGGTACTATATTACTCATATCAAAATTTGAACTCCCCTTAATACCTAAAATAGCCAATAAAGACCAGGGAATTGACAGATCACCATGGAATACTTTCCCTCTTGGATCCAATTATCCATAAAAAACCCCAAAAAAGCAGTAGATATAGACTATGTTGTGTGTTTTCCTGCAACAGACTTTCCTTCTGAGCTTTCTGGGTTTTGGTAGTTTTGACAGATCCCTTGTCTCTAAAGAGCTACACCCAAAACTCTCTAGAACAAAAGCAATCCAGACACACAGATATAAGAAGGGGAAACAGCCTGTTGTTCTGACAGAGCTATTAGAGTCTTAGCTTCTGTGGTTGTTCAGAGGGAAGGTTTGAGGTATGACTACTGCCTGTCTATTGTTGAAAGTGAAAAGAGGAAAAGCTGATAGCAGAATTTTCCATTTGAATTAGGCTACAGCCTCTGGGAAATAAAGAGCCTTTCCAAGTTTAGTGTCGTTTTATTTCTGATTTGCCTTTCAGGGAGTTGCATAAGGGAAATAAATATCTCTGCATTAATAAAATGCATCAGGTCTTCCAGATGATTTTAACATATTGGTCTCAAAGAATATTAAAAAATAAGGTATCAATTTCATTTCTGGGCATTCATTGCAGAGTCATCTCTGTGTTTGGCAGTGATGATTCTTAACATTAAATGCTTACTACTTGCACCGATACTGATATTTAATGTCCCATCTGGCCTCACTGGTCAAGCACTTCTATACTATCAACAAGAAACATACAGCTCTGGAGTGCTGTTCAGGGGCTGGACTCTCCCTACCACTTCCAACTCCCATTCAGGTTTGTCATGGTAGAGAGAAGGTTGCAAAGGGGTCGTATTGCTCAAACAGGACCCGCTTAAAACTACAGTTGTGAAGTCGGCTCCTTCCCCTTGTATTCCTCAATACAAATACTCAAATACCACCTGCCTCTTTTTTTGAGACAGGATGAAAACCCTCGGTTTTATGCGTGGCTGAGTGGAGTCTTCAAGACCTGTCAATCCAGCACTAGTTCTAGGGCACCTGGGTGCTGTGAAGCAGTAACTGGAACAAGGGTAAATGTTCATCCTGTGTGCACATGAACAAAGTTCAGGGTTACTGGTGAGTCATGTTCTCTGCTGCTTGGGTAGATTTGGCACTATGCAATCAAACAGAATGAAGAAATCATTCCATGCTGTGTTTCCCTGGGAGTAGCTCAAAGCCTACATAGCTATTTAGCAAGTCACGATTCAGCTCCTTTTCCTCCTGTAATGTGGGGCTCGGTTCAAAATGAGCCAGTTTTCTAGGACTGCCTTTGCACAAACTTGGACTGGCTGGAAGGAGGAGCTGGGTTTCTCACTGCCCTGCCTTGTTGGCTCCTTCCCTTCTGCGTGCATCAGAGAGGGCTCATCAGTGTTGCCTTAATACTCTTTCTCTACAGTATAGCTCACAGGGTAGGCACACTTTTAAAAGACTGCTTTTACATTTCTCTGCAGGATCCCACATTCAGTGTAAAAGGCTCTATAAAAGAAGCCTCCATAATGTGTCACCCAGGTAAGCTGATGTAATTCCACGTAAATTCTGAATTACAGACGGTTTATCATCATGACTATGAAACCATGAATGGTGCATAGGGATCTATAGTCAGAGCATTAGGGGCCTGTTAACAGATGGTAATTAGTTCTATTTTAAGGATGACTGGGCAAGTCAGTTCTTTTTGTGAAAAGCCAAAAAAGAAAAAAAAAAAAAAATAAAATTAAGGACAAGGTCATTTGCTGAGGCATGAAAACCCAGCAGTTGTCTCCACCTTGTTATTGACTATAGGCCAGGAAAGACATGTTACTGTTATCTGGAAGCAGTACACAGAAATGTAAATGTGACTGAAAGTTTTTATTGATTTTCAAGTGAAGAGAGATATTCATGTGCCAGATTACTTTAAAATGCCTCACATCACAAGGCACAGCTTGTCGTAGAAATAGCAACAGAAGTTATAGAAGGCTGCACTGAAAATACCAAAGTTGAACACAGCGAAGAGGAAGAGTTTGTTGCAGATCATTGCATAAAGACATATGAAGATACAAAGCCAGAGAAGTGTGAACTTTCCATTGTGATTTTTTACTGGTTTTTACCAGGTCATGGTTCCAGTGATGCACAACAAGTCATAAAACTCTTTATGAGAAAACCCTTGAAGATGGACACAAAATGGAAAGGAAACAAAAAGGACTTGGTACTTTCAAGCTACTTTACATCCCCCTGGCAAGTGCATGAAAATCTGTTGAGGAAAGGTTCGGGGGAACTACAGCCACCATTATCGATGCCCATAATACATTTTTTGTAGGGAAAGTAGCTGTGCTAGTGGATGGCCTCTTCCTCTCCCCAGCATCATCTTGTCTGACTCTCTAGTGACAAAAAACAAGAACCAGAAAGTGCTAATCAGCTATAAACCCAATTATTTTAAGGCCCTATTTTAGTATCAGGGAGTAAGCTGAAATTCAGAAGAAAAAGTAGAGCTCTGCTATTTTTAGAGGCTAATTATTAATAAAAATAACCAGAGTATTCTTTCTGTACAAATTGTTTTCTTAAATTAGCAGAAAATTTAATGGAAGCCCTCCTCTGCTTAGCAAATTTCTAAAGCACTGATCTCTGAAAGTCACTTTGCTGCTGATATTCCAGTCTTCTCTTCCCCTCTCACTGAGTTTCAGCTGTTTCACAACAGTTCTAGAAAGACACTACATTCTGTAGCTTCGGTGAACTTCAGTATGGAGGAAGGGCAAAATATCCAATTGACCACCTACTCCACATTCTAGCCAAGCTTTTGAGTGTACTTTCAGATGCATTTCAGTTCTAGAAGAGGTCACTGCCTAAGAAGTGCCCAGATTTATTACTTCTTACCCTCTGCAGGATAAATGAGGACAGAAAGGAGGAGACCGAGAAATGGCAATTCCTGAGTTGAAGTGCCAGAGAAAATCAACCCAATGACTTACAGTTCAGTGATGCTTCAGAGCTACCAGTAAAAAGGCACCAAAACTGAATGGAAGTCCCATATTTGGCATTTTCAATTGTCAACTGGCAAAAAATAACCTGGTTCCCTGTACAGAGCAATGACACTCTGCCACTTCCTTTGGAGCTGTACTTCACTGGATCTTAGTATGTTATAGCACAGACTTTCTCTGGATCACCTGGCAGTCTTTTTCCCCTCTGTGTTGATTTTAAGTCCATCTCACTGTGTGACTTTGAAGGAGTCAGCCATTTCTTAGTGTGGGTTATCAGAGTATTGCATCCTCCTGCAACAGACAAAAGCCCTAGAGGTGGAATGTGACTCTCTGAGCCAACCCCTACAAATGCAGAAGGCTCACTGGAGATGGGCAAGGATGAAGTGCCCGTAAAACTCAGGGAATAATACAGGGTGTGACTGACCACATCTATTGCAAAGAAACTGACTTGGAGTGGATCAACTGGTGGTATAAATGTTTATCCCTGGGCTAGTCAGACTTGTGTGGGAAGTGATTACATGGATCAGACCAACATACAGTTCAGAAGCTGAACAACTAACAGAATAATTTCAATGAGAGCAATGGGCTTGAGCTTCCTTCAACTCACGTTTTCCATTCCTGGTATCTGGGCATACCCAATGCCTGTGAGCATATTACAAAAACACACCGGTATTATGATTGAACTGCAATCCTTATTTTGCCAAGTGTAACTTACATTTGTATTGCATTTCCAGTGTATTTTGTATCACTGTACTAAATCAGAAATCCCATGTAAGTCAACTGTCTGCAAATAAAGGCATTAATAAGACATTTGATCCTTAATGTTACACTTTCCATGCATGAACTATCAAAAAGAAACTGATCAAGAGCATATTAAACCCTAATGCTTATCTGCAATTATTATTGTCATTTGTAATCATTGGAATAAAACTCTTAGGAGGACATTCTAAGCTTTATTTTTTTACCAGATGTAAAGGGCCCAGCTGTAACTAAATCGATGGGGAGAATACTGGCAGAAAGCCTTTAACTTCTGCTCAGGAGCTCCAGCTGCTAAAGAGAAATCAGTAGTTTTTCTGCCTTACAAACATGGTTAAGTGTATGGCAGGAGAAATATTCAGACTCTGTTCTCTCCTGGGCACCTAAAGTTCAGTAAGACACTTCCCCTCGAGAGTTACAATGAGGAGTGCATTTTCTCTTCCCTCTCTGGGCTTCCCTGGGAGTCAGAATGTATGAATTTTATACTGAATGTTTTCAGATTAGTTAAAATATCACGAACAGGCAACTTCGAGCTATCTCATTGCTATATGTTAATGGGCTCTCCATCCTGGTTTTTGCTGTTACAGTTTGCCTTCCCTTTCTCGCTGCTGCCATTTTCATAAGGGATTGGCAGCACTCTCTCTTTGTGTCTCAGCACTTCCATTGATGCTGATTCACTAGGCAGCATATGTTACTGTGTGCTGAGAGTGGGTGCTTGGCTAAGATGGAATGGAAATCCTTGACTGATTTATGGGCACAACATAGAATGCTTTGTCCACAAAATGCAACCTGTGACTGTCCTGACAGTCATCAATGTCTCTTTTGCAACGAGCAACTGCTACTTGTACCACACAGTGTCAGCTGAAGCTGAATCATTCCTTCAGGTCTCAGGCACGCAAGGACAGTCTGCATTCTGCTACCCCATTTCTGTAGCAGCCACACGCCCTTTCATGCTTTTCTGTTGATATCCTTTCTGGTTTCTGACTCTTCCTTCTTCTGGGAGAGGAACAGGCTCTGCCAAGTGCATTCACAGCAGCAGCTGGGTAGGAAGACCTCCATGTACATTCATGAGTGGTTCATGTTTCCCTTTACTTATGCAGTAATAGAGAAGGAACACAAATGATTGCTGTAGAATCACTACAGACAAGCAAAACAAATGATTGCTGTAGAATCACTACAGATTGAAGTATCTCCACTTAGAAGAGCTGTAGAGCAAAAAAGGAAATAACTGGTGACAACATGAGCAGAAAACGTTAACTGACAGTAGAAAGAAAACTGGGCTTCTGTTCAAATTAGTCTAGCATTGATGTCGTGTAAATAGGTTGATCAGTGTGAAGACTGATGTTCTCTGATTAAAGTGCTTCTGACCTGTGAATTTCAATGATTCATGCGACTTTTCTTAACCTGAAAATCTTAAGAGAGTGAATCTCAGCTTTAGAAAGGTTTTACTATTCAAAGTTGTGAAGAAGCCTTGAAAAGACTGAGTAAAAGTTTCTGGGTACTGAAAGGCCTATAAAAGGAACACATTGACGCAAATTCAGTGTCTTTTTTTAGCCAGTCTTATCACCTTTCCACATATAAGGTTGGCATTATTGTTCTTTAGCCACAGTATGGGCACAGCATGATGTACAGCAATGCAAAATTCTTTGTTGCACCAACCCCATCTGTGTTCTGATGGTGGAACAGACCTTCAGTTTTTCTTGCCTTTTGATGTGCTGTTGTACTGGCAAAAAAACTGCTAAAATAAAATAAAATAAAAATAAATTAAAAAATAACTGGGAGTTAAAGGATAAGACTGAAAGTCTCACTTGCTGTTTTCTGAACATTGGCATGATCTGAAAAACAGGGGGAAAAAGAACAGAGAAATAACAGAAGTAAAAATAGTTTCATTTCAAGGTGATTCAAGGTTTTATTGACATGGAAGAGTGTTTGCCTTTTTTTTTTTTTCTTTTTGGAACATGTCAAGCTTCACGGGATCCTGTTTTTTTTTAAATATTTCTCGTGTTCATGGTATAATTGGCAGCTGAGTGGGATAGAGGAGAAGAACCATCAGCTTTAATTTCTGAACTGGCTGCACATTCAGAATTAATGGGGAGGGAGAGCTTTCTGATGAGAAGATTTTGAAAATGTGAAAAACAGAAAAAGGGAGGATTTTTCATAGGTCTATGAATCAGGGGAGTATGCTTTCAGTATGGTTATACAAATGAAAAAACACTGTGTTCGGTCTGTTAATAATATTGAAAATTGGCCACCGAGCCACCCTAGGCTCTGTCTAGGATCAACACAAAGAAATTAATGTCTGAGGTGGGCAGCATTGCCATTCAGAGGTGTTTGCCTCTGTTGATCAGACAGGACAAGCAGATCACCAATTCAGACACCTTGTTAAAGCATAGATAATGGCTTGAATTTGAATTTATGAGAAGACTCCAGAATCTAGTTAATCCATTCAAAGAAAAATAAAAATCTTATTTTCATAAGATTTGTTGATTCAATGATAGAGAACACTGGGATCCTATCCAATGAGTTGTGCATGTTTGTTTAAACAGCACGAAAAACAAATTACTTCACCAAAAAGATCCCAAAAAAGTGATTTGAATTTCAGCTCTTGAACCTTGCTTGTGAAAGTGGGGTCCTTTTAGCCACTGAATCACTGGAGGTAAATTTTTTCAGCACCACATAAAAAAGGGTTTATTATTTTCCTTTTACTGACAATACAGTAATTTTCAGCAGAACTCTGAAGCATGATGCAAGTCAGACAAATGCAATGTTCTGCCACCAGCAGCATGACGCACAAATTGTATATTACAAGCAATAAGATTTCTTTTGGAGACCGTACCATGGAGAAAGTTCTAAATGATTAAGAGAGGGAGGAAGAACAATGGAAGCTGACAACAGCATCTCCCTTGTCCCCTTGAAAAGGTCCAAATACATAATAGTCTTTACTTAACCTAGGATTTATCCCTAAAAACAGATGGTAAAGCTGGATTTTGGTTTTTAAATGCGTGTCACTGAAGTCATATCCAACAGTAAAAAAACTTAAACTAATGCAAGGTGATAAAAGCTAAATATAGAATTGTTGGCTAGTATCTTAAGTAATTGATTGACATTACTTCCTTTGTTCTGGATTGTACAGACTGTACAATCCAGCAACTGTAATAAATCATTAATCCTTTTCATTTTTATTTAGGCCTTAGTTCATCAGGTGTAAAAAAACCCACAGTCAATAGGATGTGAACATACTCAGCATTTCCCAGGATTAATTGTTTGAGGAAAACCACGGACTGTGTTCCTTTGTTACAGATTTATGGGATTTTTAAAACATCAACCTAATAAAGAAGATAAATATGACATATAAAATAGACATATAAAGCTCTCAGCTCTCCAATTTTATTTAAATCTTGTGTTTGATTTCACAGAATCATAGACCAGTTGAGGCTGGAAGGGAGCTCTGGAGGTCATCTGGTCCAACCCCCCAGTAGGACCACCTTGGGCCAGTTGCCTGTGTCTGTGCCCAGATGGCTTTTGATTATCTCCAAGGAGAGAAACTCCACAATCTCCCAGGACAATCTGTGCCAGTGCTGCCATCCTTGCCATAAGACAGCATTTCCTGGTACTCAGATGGAACCTCTCATGTTTCAGTTTGTGGCCATTGCCTCTGATCCTGTCACTGGGCACTAGTGAACTGAGCCTCGGTCCATTGTAGAATCACAGAATGGTTTGGTTTGCAAGGACCTTAAAGACCACCTAGTTCTCCCCTGCTCTGCCATGGGCAGGGTCACCTTCCACTAGACCAGGTAGCTCAAAGTCCCATCCATGCATGTGCCTAATCACCATCAAACTTTAAGCTGGAATAGCCAATGACTTGGGAGGCCTGGGGTCCAGGCCAGGGTTCCCTGGGCAGGGGTTCTAGGGAGACTTGTGAATGTGAAGCGCGTAAGGGACAAGGATGTGTGTGCTGCACATTTGCAATAAACACCAAGCTGGACCAGCCAGCAAGTGGGGGACCCTGTGGGGCAGGTAAGGGGGCCCAGGATCCAGGTGAGGAACTCTCTGACCTCTGAGAAATGTGGGTGTTACAGACTTTAAGGAAACAAGAGCCATTATATTTAATTGCTGAATCAAAGGTGTGAATGCTTGGAAGTGATCTAAACTGGAACAGACAAATATTTTTAAATGCTACCTTTCTGAATTAGGAGCTTGTATTCCTAGGAGCTCATCAAGTTAGTTGAATTTAAACATATTTTAGAGCTCTGTTAGTACTGTGTCTAAAACATCAGCTTGTTATTTCAACTTGAAATGGAAGGGTATATCCTCCTGTGATCCTCCACAACTAAACTGAATTTGGTCACAACACCCATACAGAGGAACACAGTGAATATAAAGTGTGTAAAGGAATATAAAGCTAGGACTTCTCCATGAAATTGCCTTTTTGAATACAGAGATTTCTCTGTCAACAGATATAGACAGATAGATAGATAGATAGATAGATAGATAGATAGATAGATAGATAGATAGATAGACAGATAGATATAGATACAGATATAAACATTTGATGTGGTATGAGACTTTAACCAGGATTTTATCATTCTACAGTGCATGAGCCCACATAAGCACAATAGTGTCTTCTCTGACACAATTTTATTAACACCAACAACATGGCTGCACAAAGAAATGAAAGTTACACCATAAAATTCAGTTTGAATTTTGTGTAAATATTAAAAACTGTGTGTATATGTATATGCATGCGCACGCGCACGCGCACACACACACCCCCCTGTTACGTAATTTCCCAACTCACAGAATATGTTGAGTTGGAAAGGACCCACAAGGATCATCAACCCTTAGCCCTGCAAAGGGCCATCCCCAAGAATCACACCATGTGTCAAAAGTATTATGCAAACAGTTCTTGAACTCTGTCAGGCTTGGTGCTGTGACCGTTTCCCTGGGGAGCCTGTTCCAGTGTCCAACCAGCCTCTGGGTGAAAAACCTTTTTTTAAAAACCAACCTAAACCTCGCTTGACACAATTTCAGGCCATTCTCTCAAGTTCTGTCACTGGCCAGCACAGGGAAGAGATCAGTGCCTGTCCCTCCTCTTCCCCTCACAAGGGAGCTGTAACTGCAATGAGGTCTCATCTCAGTCTCCTCTTCTCCAGCTGAACCGACCCAGTGCCCTCAGCCATTCCTCATACGGCTTCCCCTCAAGGCCCTTCATCATCTTCGTTGCCCTCCTTTGGACGCTCTGTAAGAGCTTAGTATCTTTCTTATACTGTGATGACCAAAACTGCACATGATTTTCAAGGATTTTTTCAGTAAGAATATTAATGAATGCTTAAGGAACTCTGTGGCTGAAATTAAAAATTGTAACTTTTTAACATATTAACATAATATATTAATATAATATTATTCTATTACAATATTAATATAATATTAATATAGTAACATATTAGCATAATATATTTATCAATGTTAAAACACTCATTGAATTATTACATGGCATAGTCCTGCTCACTCAGAACAAGCATTTGCATTTTAGTTCTAAGGTGGGGTGTAGAATAACTTCCTTGATTTCAAATTGTGTCAGAGTAGAAACTGTTGTGTGTGACTGAGTATCTTTTGGTAATTCATTACTTATCAGACTATGGAGCTACACTGGATATTAATGTTTTTTTTTAATGGTGATGGTATTTTGTAACTGCATTGAAGCAGCTAATTAAACTTAAATCCCAATTTAATAAACCAACATTAAGGAAAGCTTCTCATAAGTCTGCTTCCTGGTTTCAGCTGGGACAGAGTTCATTTTCTTCTTAGTAGCTCATACAGTGCTGTGTTTTGGATTCAGCATGAGAATAATATTGACAAGAGGGTGATGTTTTGGTTGTTGCTGTGCAGCGCTTACTCTAAGGCGAGGACTTTTCAGTATCTCATGATCTGCCAGCAAGGCAGTGCACAAGAAGCTGGGAGGCTGCATGGGGAGGACAGCTGACCCAACTGGCCAAAGAGATTTTCCACTGAACATCATGCTCAGTGTATAAACTGGGGTGAGATGAGTGGGACCTGCCCATTGCTGCTCAGGGATGGGACGGGCATCAGTCAGTGGGCACCAAGAAATGTACTGTGCATCACTTCTTTTTCTCACTCCCTCTCCATTTCATTGAAATCAATATTAATAGAAATAGTGTTAGTAGCATTGTTGTTATTATGATATTTTCTTTTAATTATTAAACTTATTATTTCAGCCCATGAGTTCTGCTTTTTGGTTTTTTCCCCTCCTGATTCTCCTCCCCATCTGCCCAGGGAGCGAGGGCAGTGAAGGATCAGTTGTGTGGTACTTATTTGCCAACTAGGGTTAAACCACAACAGTGTAATGGAGAAAGAAATATTCATCTTTCTTCAGACTGTAAAGGCAATGATGTATACTTCTGAGACTAGTCCTCATTTATAGCAAGCACAACATACATTAACCATCCTGTAAATTTAGCCTAATGAAGTACACTTGCTCATATTTGGCCATTAAACTTTATTTGGTTTTGGTTTACCTAGCGTGTGAAATTTCATTGGAAGAGACTAATAACCCATCAATTCCAGGCTTGGAATATTTGTTCCCAAGAGGGCTGCAAATGCCACAATTGACTTCAATGTGTTTCCAGCAGTTATTTAAGAAAATGGAAATGTATCCATCATTCAGAACTGAGGTAATACCATTAGTTCAGTGGAGTTACTCTTGCCCCATATTATACAAGATAGATAAGGAGTGGTTTTTTTTTTAATACCCTGCTGGCATGGAACTTGATTCTACAATAAATAATCATGCTGAGTGCTACTGACACACATCAGCAAACCAGTGTGTTCAGCATTTCTTGCATTATTAATCAAACATTCACTGAACTGTTAAAGAAATCTTCAGTGTTTTTTCTTAACTACAATGGGTTCTAAGACACACCTGTTAAAAAGGTATCTACACAGTGTATTCCAAAAGCAGTTGTTGGTAGTCATGTTGATATAAATCAGACTTTTATAGCCTTGTGCTAATAATCAAATAAGCTTTTGCTATTTTAGACCCATCTTTTAAATACAGTTAAGGGATACACGAAAGCCTGCTCCTAACATTTTTATACAATCACGAAACAGAATGGTGAAAACTCTATTCTTGAGAAAAACCACTGGTGATTCATCCTTCTAAGTACAATTTTATATATAGATGTGAGCTGGTTTTGAGTCTATATAAATCACAAATATTCTGCTAAAAGTGATGCATTTACATGAGGGTAAACCTGTTTTGAGCATAGAATGCCTTTGTTTCCAGTAGGCATGGTTACAATATTCAGTTTTACCTGGTGGAAATAGGTCTTGCAAACATAAATACTTTTGCCTTCCCTTTTACAAGGCAGCAAGGACGTATTTTATGAGCACTAAAGAGCATTATTGGTTTCTTCTAAAGAAAGGAACAGAATTAAAAGATAGAAGGATGGCACAGAGATTTTTTCTTCAATAAAACAATGGTACTGGGGCTACAAGTTTCACATTTTTATGAAAATCACACCATAGTAAGTGAAAACTCTTTACTTAAAATCCTTATCTGTCTTTGTCTCCCAATAAGTTTATCTGCTTAAACAAAAATTCTCTTAGATAAGCAGGACAGAAATTCAATGTCAAATATGGAGAAAACAGAAATATAAACCCATTAGCCTCGTTTTGCAATTTTTAGGCTAACCTTCATTAAAACAGTATACACACTGTCACGAGACTAGTATTATTAGAATAATCTAAGAAGCCTGAGATGGAGTTTGGCACTGGAGGCTTGAATTAATCTCTTGGTACTGAAAGAGAAATTCAGATAGGTAGCAGGACATATGCTTTGAACTGCCTTGAAAATTACAATCAGCTTTTTGATTTAATAGAATATAAAGATTTAGCAATTCAGATATTAATAGAAGGGTAATGTAGTTGAAAGAGCAAGCTAGGAAAATTATCTTCTTGGTAATATGTCAGGTTCAGCAATGACAATGCGACTGTGAGGTTAGGTGAGGTAAGAGCCAGAGTGAGTGCTTGAGGTGGAGCTGTGGTGAGTTGGAGCTGAGCTGCTGCTCGAAATCCTGACGTGGAGACTAGTGAGGAGTGTTGCATGCTGTTCAGGCTCCACTCATTGGAATGGGGATTGGTATGGGTTCCAGTTGTGTGTGCAAAGGTGTAATTGTGGGTGAAAGGCTTTTATTGTCAGTCTCTCTCACAGTATTGTAAATCCATTATTTGTGAGATTAACAATTGATTAACCATTCCTGAGACAATGCTGGCAAAGGGAAATTTCAGTGGAGTTTCAAGGAAGCTTTAAAATACACACCTTGATAACTAGTTAAAAACAGTCTTTTCTTCCCTGTGTTATGTTCTTTCCTTGTGCATGATTGGTGGGGGTGAATCACAGGGCAAGAACTACATACTGTCTCTTCTCATTTCATAGCTGACTAATGCGTCAAAAAGCAGTGAGTGTTGTTTCTATTCTTTCTGACAGAGAAATTGAGATTTGCATTAGACCTTACCAGCTGTTGCAACCCCCCGATTTACTATTTCATTATTTACAGCCTGCAAATGGGTGAATTAATGCACTCTTCCAATGGCCTCCTGTTACCTCTGCCTACAGCTCCTTGATTCCTGACGTGTTCGATCTGGCAATGAGACACAGGCACCAAAAAGAAGGCAAGGGAAAATGTGGGTATACTGCCAAGTGGAGATGCCTATTGCATCCATGGTGACAATGGATGTGGAAAATGCCAAGTTACTCACTGTGTTCTTCACCTTGGCCTTTACTGGTAAGAACAGCCTTCAAGGAGTCACAGTGTGTTTCTGTGTCTTTTTGGCAGTAAATTTAAGTATGTATTTCAATGATTCCTATGCTTCTCTGTGTTGTTGACTGTATTTTGCCATCTTTCCTCTCCATCCCTCCCTTTCCTTCTTTTTCACCTCCCCTCCTTTCTTCCCTCCTTGTCCACCTGCCTACCCACTTTCCTGCCTGCCTTTCTTCCCTTCATCCTTTCTTCAAAAAAGAATTTCATTATATAATTTGACATCCAGTAAATTTGCAAAGCACCTTCTGTTTCATGATTAAATACAGTATTTTCCACAACAGGACTTTTACTTGAAGGTTAGTTCACCTTTGCCACTTTAATCCCAAAGATCTAAGAGATCATCAAACTTACACCAAGCTGAAATTTTAGTCTGCAACATATTTTCTTTCACAATAAAATATGTTCCCTTTTTTTGTCTTCCCTGACCAATCACTGTTTTTGTGTCTCGTTTTTACTATTTTGCATCCTTGTTCTGCTTCAGGCTTGCAGAGGGTCTACTGGGCTTTATCAAAGCAAATGGGACTGAAGGGTGATGATCACCTTTATCTTTTTTTTAAGGCTTGACAACAGGCAGACTATCCCTAACAATTGCTGAACATCCCCTGCTCCTGGGAAATTTGGCTACTCTTAGTTAAGTTTAAAACAACATGACTCATAAGGAGACAGCTATACGGCAATGTGGGTAATGCTATCTCATTTTATTTCTTTCTCAAAAAGCTGTTCCAGATATAAACTTAGCAAGATGCAAACCATAGGTAAGAAGCAGTGCTCCTCGTTAGATTTGACCTCTCTTTCTAGGGAAAATAAGTAAGAAACAACTAACCCAAAATACTGAAGTAAAACATGCCAGACACACAGCTGGGCTCAGTCACAGGGGATTTCTGCCCAATACACTTTACTGACACTACCTGGCCATGTACATTTAATCTGTCAGTCTTCTGCTAAGATCTTTCAGCTGGGAAAATATTCTTCCTTTCCATTGTCATCACAATTTTTGCAGAGCTTTTAGTTAAAAGAAAGGAAGCAAGATGGATGCTATATAACACAGTGGTCATGGACCTGAGAAGATGACCCGTAAGAAGAGATTACTGGGTGTTTGTTGAACAAGTTTGATTTGTGAAAGAGACTAAGGGAAAATCTAATAGTAGCCTGCAACTACTTGAAAGGTAGTTACAAGAAATAGTGGGAGATGATACAACGAGGTGCAAAGATCACAACGTGCTTTTGGGAGGTTCAGATAGGACAATAAGAAAAACTTGCTCACTGAGAGGTCTGTGCAGCGCCGGAAGAGGTTGCCTAGAGAGGTAGTGGAGTATCTTTTCTTGGAGATTTTCAAGACTTGGCTAGAAACAGCAATGGCAAACATGGTGGTGAGCGCTCTACACTTTGTGTGAGGTTACAGGAGATGCTATAGCAGTTCTTTCTAATCAACACCTCTTTGTTTCTGCCATACCACTGAGATCCCTATTTATATAGGAGTCAGTGGTCTTACTCCTAATATACCCTAATGTAAAAAAAAGAGTAAAAAAAAAAAAAAAAGGACATATCCTGTACTTCAGACAGGCTCATGTCTAAGGGCACAATCATGAGGTACATGATTTTCAGATAGAAGTAGTTCAGAATGAGTTACAAGAAGGGTTAATTACTTCTCTGTTTGTGACTGAGAAAAATATTGTTGCTGGAGGGCCCTGGCTTGGTCACAAATTATTCTGCGCTCTGAGGCTGGGTGTGAGCTTTCTGGTGCTACTAGAAACATAAGCTGTATGGCCAAAAAAGGACATGAAGAACAGGAGAACTGACCCCAAACGTGCATTATGGCCGCTGAGGGAACACTTCAACACTAGTCCTTGGAGACCACTACATATCACTGCTTCCCAACCAATATATGTTTACTTTCATCATACTGTTACAAGAGAGGGAAATGCTACTTTTTACAAGACCCAGGTACAATGCAGTCCTCAACATACACGAACTTCCAAGTGTATGTCTTAACTCCAGAACAGGGTATTTTAAGTGAGGGAGAATATTATTCTCCTCACCTTCTTTATTGTGCCTCTGTCTAAAATTTTAGCTAAACATTTTGTTCTCAACATCATAATGTTACTGGAATATTCAATTCATTGTGGAAAGCAAAAACATTGAGATTTTATTTATGATCACCTAGCATTTTAAACTCAGAATGCAAAGCAAAATTATCCTTAATTTCTGCACTTAACAGAGTTTTCAGAAAAGCAAACTTGGCAGTGACTGCTTCTTAAAGTGGGTCTGCCTTATTTCCAATTCTGATCTCTAAATCTCCAAATTGTTGATGCAATAAAATGAAGATAAATAGATTTTCTATCCCAGATTTTCAAATTGAGTTTTTAAACTATTCAATTTCAATTGACTATTCCAATAATGTCAAACTATTTTGATAGTTATATAGATCATGGAAAAACCAAAATTTTTCACTACTGGGACCTGACAAACTCAGCTTCTAAGAAATAAATAAAGTTTCATCTATCTATACCTCTCAAATCATAGAATCATAGAATATACTGAGTTGGAAGAGACACTAAAATGCTGTTCACTAAAACAAACCTATGCTGGCAGAGGATGATCCATGCTAAGATATTTTTATCTTGAAACTCTGCTTTGAATGATTGCTGTTATTTTTTACTTAAGCATAAGTGTTTCTTCATCCTATCTATACTATTAATGCCAACCAAAATTTATTATTTTAATGGGGCCAAAATATTATGGTCAATGTCTTGAATTTTTAATATTAAATTTGAGAAAGGAATGGGATACATTCAGCTATATCTTCAGCTGAATTAAATTCATGTTCTGCACAGCTGAAGTTGTAGAAGATGTCTCAGAGACATATTTCTGCTCCTCCACTCCTAAATTGTCTAGAAACCCAAAAAAGCACCTACGACTGTGTAAGAATTGCCTTGTTACTAGCTGAAAGCATGGGCTACTTAATTCCAGTAGGAGCATTGTAAAGGATCAAAACGTGTTGAAGTGGAATATTCCCTGCTTTAACTCAGATCTGCCTCTATATCCCTTGGGAATTTGACAAAACCCACAGCGAAAGATTCCTCACTGACATCATGGGTCACCTTTCTGACTGCCTTGTCAGCAGTGCAAAACATCTGGATCATGAGCCAGTGGCCTGGTCTCTGTAGCTCACCTATGCTATTTCACACACCAGCTACCTCAACTTTACCTGTTCAGAGTTATTTATGACACAGACTTGTGCCACACCACTCAATAAGGTTCAAATTTCTGTCATAAGCTGCTTCTTCAGCTGGCTATCTGACACCATGCCAGGTCTCTCATGACTTCTGTTAGTCTGTGAAGTGCTATAGCAGAGATACAGCAGTGCTATATCTCTCTTGGGTAAACATCACCCACTCATTAACATTCATTCAAAGACGGTGCTCTAAGCAATTTAATAATACCAAATAAGAATTTTCTACAACACCTTTCACTAATAAACCACAGAATTCAACAGTATGAATGGGAAAACTCAAAGGGATTATATTATATCTCTGAGACCATCCAGTGTAATAGCCAGGAGCAAAACTTAGGTTTACTGAATAAATTCAGTTCACTGTTCTCTGTTAGGCACACTACTGCTCTGCTCCTGTTAATTTGTGCCTTGATAACTTAGTAAGGAGAAACTCCTCTTCCTACTGATGAATCACAAATAGAAACTCATTATTTCAACAAATTTTATGACTTCTTTTTTGGTCCCCCCTCCAAGTAGTGGTACGGTTGGATTTCATGCATATAGGACATTGTAATCTCCTCACTTTTGATAACCAAGCAGTTAGTCACTTTTGCTGACCTGGATTGCATGATACTAAACCAGTTCATCTGGAGGAGGAAGCACATGTATTAAGCGTGTTACCCCAAATCTAACCCAATCCCAAGGTTTGTATAATAGGACACTGAGTGAGGACTCTATTTTTACCACAAATAAACTAATATCTCAGTCCTTAGCAATGAAAAAAAACACCTTTTCTCTCTACAGATACTGCAAAGTCTTCATCACAGAAATGGCTTTTTATGAAGTTACAGTGTAATTACATTGTACAAAACCAGACCATGTTCCAGATCTAAAACTGTTTTAGTCAGAAGATGTCTGTTGGATGTGCACATAAACCCTGGCAATTTGTGCTAGTGCAGCAGTCTGAGCCTATTGTACCCTTTCAGTACTTAAAGGGGGCCTATAAGAAAGATGGGGACAAACTTTTTAGCAGGGCCTCTTGCGATACAACAAGGCATAATGGTTTTAAATTATAAAAGGGTAGATTTAGACTAGACTTGTATCTAGACAAGGCATAAGGAAGAAATTTTTTACAATGAGAATGGTGAAACACTGGCACAGGTTGCCCAGAGAGGTGGTTGATGCCTCATCCCTGAAAACATTCGAAGTCAGGTTGGATGGGACTCCTAGCAACCCGATCTAGTTGAAGATGCCCTTGCCCATGATTCTATGATTTTATTCCTTTCATCTGGCATGAGTTCACAAGTTACATTCAGGAATATTTATTATGAAAACACACTGTTTTCAAATTTTTTCCCCATCACTGATATCAGGCCTACTATTAATACTATTATTCCATTTAATATCCTTAAAATAAAACTCCTCAGAACCCAAAATCTACAGTAGGTCAGCACCACGAATTTTGCAGAATGTTCATGCATATGTTCTACAAAGAACAGTATCTCTTTTACTTTGTTTTCTGTCAGTGTCTTTAATTATTTGCAGAGAACTCATTTCTGCATCTGTTATTTATGCAAACAGTCCCATTTTATTTAGACAAATCTCCTTTCATGACTAAAGATACAGAGGTTCATTTTTGTATTTTGAGGAGAGATTCTACAGTGTGTATTCTAATGGAATGTCTCTTAAAATTCACGGAATGGCCAAGAGCAATAAAGATTCTTTTTTTTTCAGCACTCCTTGTACACTTCAAACAAGGACCTGAAACCATTCTAGTAAGTTTCATATTAGTGGGACCCTGTGGCCCTCAGTGAGGCTCTACATAGGAAAGACTTACATGTTTATTCCCTTTGTCTTTTATTGATATACAAAACACTGTGTATTCTCAGGCTACTATAAATGCATACAAAAAACCCCACAAGTTCCCCTTAAACTCCATCAGATAGGCTGATAGCAGGCTGTTATCAGTACAATAAAATTACAAAACTATTCAAAGCCTGATCCAAGACCAAATAGCACCTGTGGCAACACTTCCACTCACTTTACCATGTTTTATATCAAGATATAAGGCTATGGGAATACTGGTAATGTAAATGTATGGTCCCACAGGAGCACCCCTCTCTAAGTTTCCTGCTAACAACAAGTGTCTTCTTTAAATGGAGGGAAATGCAGTGAGTAGTAATGCTGCTCTCTTGTATTCTTCCCTGAGGAAATGGTGAGTATTGTATTATGGAGCTTTGGTTTTCCTTTCTCTGTATTTGTTGTCATCATTTCTTTAAGCTCTTTAAGTTACAGACCTATCTCTGTGGTCATCAGAGAGCACTTAAGGGAATAAAAAGTTTCTCATGTAGTGCCCATGTTCTTTGACTTAATGTGTTGTTTTAAACTGCCCTACTACTGAAAGAGAATACTGGTCATGTTTGACTTGCCAACTTTGATTAATGCTGTTAGTTGTGATAGATTTAAAAGAAAAAAAACACCCCAAAACATAACAAATGTACTATGAAGCTGTACCATAAGTAATTGGGTCAAATCTATCTGAGTAAGTACTGGAAGGTCTTTGGAATGATTTGGAAGTGGGGCATTTTGATCATTTGTTAAATGTTTTAATTTTTCATCTCTCATTATAGCTGATATTTTTTATATCACACCCATCATCATGCCATGAAAGTTATTCAGAAATTTGGTATCAAATAATGAGTATTACTGGTACCCCATTGGTTTCAAATTAAGCACATTTATAACAATTCCGAATTTTCTCTGACATGTGGAAACGCCAAAAGTGAGATACTTTGTCTTGCATTCCTTCTGTCACAGAATATTTGCTAACTCCAGGAGAAAGTTAGAAAAATACAGGTTTGAAGGTCAAACTGGTATCATATGACTTTGCTAAATATAGATGCTTGACGAGTGAAAGAGCTTCAAAGGTCTTGGCATATTTTGCTTGGTTCACTTCTACATCTGCACATATGCAGACTGTTTCTCTCAATACATATCAGAAATAGGAAAATAAATAAAATAGAAAATATCTAGGCAGGTGTTGCAAATGTATCCCTTCTGATTTTCTTAAGGTAGAAGGGCAGCAGGATGCACCTAATCTGCAGTATTTTCATTCTCATTTCACAGATCTGTCACTGATGGATACTCCAAGGAGATGAAGCACAGTATTTTAATATTCTCCTAACTTGTATGCAGCATTGAAATGAATCTGCCATCATTAAAAAAATCCTTCTTCATAAAATAACATCACAGTGTGTGCAGCATTGCACAAGCAGCAAGACAAACATGATTAAACAACAAAATTGTGCTAAGAGTGAACTGACATAGAAGAGGAATGTTTAAAGAGCACTTCTCGCCTATTTTTCCCTGACTAAATTGATTTCCATTGAAAAAAAATGGCTTAGAAAGGAACAGTCTATGCTTGCATATTTCTCATTGCAATCCTGTCCTGGGATCCCGGGACCTATAATATAATATGTGCTGTCAGGACTATGACACTTTACAGATGTGCAGCCAGACTTCTTGCTATTTATAGATGCCTCTTCTGCAAACAGTACTCTATGGGATTGTAGTACAGTAGCAGGCATGTTCTTTGACTAAGTGCTTACATCATATTCATTTAAGAAAATTTGGCTCTTCACCTGGCATGGCAAAGGAGGCATATTTATGAAGGTCAAGCAGAGAGAACACTATTGTGAAGAGAGATGTGGAATTCATGAGCGAGCAGGACACCTGCTGGGAGGACTGACTGAAAGGAGGAGAAATTTGGCAGAGATGCTGAAAAAATAAAGGATGGAATAGCTATGTGTTCACTCACACTAAAGTGACGCTTTTGCTCTGTATTACCTCTGCAGGGCAACTGGGGAGATGGTTCAGTGCCACCTGTGTGTGTAAGGACAAAGCTGTGAAGTTGGTCGGGGTGCAATGTCCTTGGGGTCTGTACATGGCTGTGCTGCATCTCGCTTAACCATGTGTTAAGTGTTCAGTCAGAGTGCTAGGCACAGTCTATTAATAGAAACAAGGAGTTTGGCACACGCTCGCACTTTTGCCTGTCTCCTTCTCACATGCTCCCAGAGATGCTGGGACTTCATCCTGCATCCTTCTGCTTTTCCAGACCTGAGACTTCGCACACTGCTGTATTCCTTGAGAAGTCTCAGTGAGGTCAAGACAGCCCCAGACAAGTAAACAAGGGCTGCTCACCCCCAGTGTTGAGGAAACAGAAGGTAACGGGGAGGGGGGTGGAGGGGGCGGTGGGGGAGCGGATTTCTTGCAGAAAACCTGCGAGCTGGCAGGGTACTCTCCCGGCCTGAAGGCAATGCAAAGCTATTTTCGGCACTGCCCAGGCCAGCCGGACAGCCCCCGCCTCGGGCAGCTCCGCGTGGTGATAATACCCAGGACGCTGCAGAGACACGGATGCTGCTAAAGACCCCTCCCAAACAACCCCCGGCCGAGGCTTGCCGGCGGCCGGCGCGGGGAGCTGGCCAAGGTGCTGCCGCAAGAGACAGCCTGTCCCTTTCGGCCTCCTCGGCCACCCGAACTGCCGCCGCTCGAAGCCCCGCCGTGCCCCGCATCCCCGCGGAGCCTCCGCTCGCTCCGCCCGGCCGCCCAACTTCCCGGGAAGCAGCCGCGGAGCGCCCGGCGGGGTGCGAACTTCTCTGCCGCCTACGGGGAAACCAGGGCCGGGGGGGGGGAAATGCGGGGGGCAGAGTGGGTTAGAATGTAGGGAACTGTGGCAGCAAGGCAGGCAGGGGCTGGGCGGAGGGGCCGGGAAAGTTCTCCTGCTCTTATTGCCGCCGCTGGCGAGGGATCCGCGCTCGGGGCTGGGGCAGCGCGGCGCCGGGCTCCGGCTCGCATCCTTACCTCGGTGCTGTCGGCAGCGTTCTCCGCCATTTTCCTCCTTAGGAGCAGGCAGCGGGAGGAGTGTTTCATTCCCATAAGAGCTAGCCAAGGGGTTGGGGCTTCGGGGCTGGTGTTTTGGTTTGTGTTTTCAAAGATCTCCAAACACTGGTGTGCGCCAAAGGACAGGGAGAAAAAACAAAAATACGGAAAACAGCAATAAATCAGTCAGCTTTGTCCTTTCTGCGTCGTCCACAGGAATGTTTGTCTCCTCTTAGCATCGGGAGCTCCTCGGGCACTTTCAAGTCCTCCTCTTTCTCCCCTCTCCTCCACCTCCAGCGAGTTCTTGGGGTGGGCAGAGAGAGGCGGCACACACTCTTCAGGTTACACTAAAAGGCTGTCGGGCTATGAGTCCTCCCCTTCAGGGAAAGCAGTCGGGCTAAACAGGAGAGAAGCACCAGCTAAACTGAACTTGGGCGTGCAGTGACCAGCTGGGCATCTTTGTGTCCTGTGGCTTCTCTTCCAGAGGCAGAGGGAGCCAGAGACAAAGCAACAGGACAAGGAAATCATAGCCCTTTATTTTCCTTCTTTGGGCTTCTTTCTTTCTATGTCCCAGGACACTTCCTTTAAAGATGGTCACAGAATTTGCCACCCTCTTTCTACGAATGTCTTCTGAAATAGAAATCCCTTCTCCTCCTCCTTCTCCCTCCCTCCCTCCTCCCCCCCCTTTCCCCTTCCCTCTCCCTTTCCCTCTCGTCTTCCCTCTCTTCTCCCCTTCCCTCTCCCTACCCCTTCTGTTCTTGGGCAGAGCTCGATGCCCTTCGCTGGGAATTGCATTCACGTGTCTTTTGTAGAAAAAAAAATAAATGATTTCAAGCTCCCCCCGCCCATCGCCTACAGCCTCTCACACACGAGCACACATTCACACGTACGCACACACACACACACACGTTGTCTCCCTCTCACACAGACATGCACAATTTTTTTTTTCTTCCCCATCCCTCCTCTTCTTTTGAATCAGNTATCTTCTCGTGTGTGTGCTCCCGGCTCCTGTTTTACTTGAAGTTTTTCGGGAGGATCCACACTCCGTCAGAGAGCCGTGAACTGTCGAGATACAGTCCCGATCCGGCTGCAGCTCCTGCTGGAAACAGGGGAGGAGGAGCAGGGGGAGGAGGGGGGGAAGAGGCGGAGGGAGAGGTCTTGCTGGGGCGGGTAGGGAGAAGGCTAAAGGTGATTTGAACTTGTTTTTAGCCTTTTCCTAATGATATCTTCCTCTGTAGGAGTGCATCGCCACCTTCCCCACACGTTTATCTTGCTCGCACTCCTCCGGGCTCTTTCTAGTTCTGAGTTGTCAGCTGGGAGGATGGGGTTTGCCTCACTCGTGTTGCTGTGGGTAAGGGCAGGAGAGGGGGCGTGTTACATAATTAATCCTTCCAACTTCACTTTCCGCAGCTCCATCTCCAGCCCACTGTTCTCACGTTTCTGTTTTGTTTTTATACGGAGGAGGTGAGAAAATAATGCCGGTGTGGGGGTGTGTGTTGCTCGAAGGATTTCAAGGACCAGAACACGATTGCTGCTCTCTGAACAGTTTGAAATTATTTCCTCTGGGGGTGCCAAAGGAGACCTGAAGAAGGGGTTTGAAAAATTACTTCTGGTGCATATTTTAAGGACATAGCCATCTCAGATGCTTCATCGGTAACAGATTATGATAGATCTGGGGTTTTGAATTTTGGTCCCTTGCAGCCTATTTTAATATCTTTCAATTAGAGTTTATCCTCAGCTGACCTCTGGAATACCGACATACCGTGAAGTACTGCCAAAAAAACAGGAGGTCCCTGGGCACACGGGAGGCAGAAATATTCCTGGGGGTGGGGAAGTGAAGATAGAGGATGTGAATTAGAGAGCAGAGAGCAACATTACCCTCCTGCCTCTTGGGGATGAGGAGGTAGGGGCAAGAAAAAGAAATAAGCAAATTTCTCCCTTTTACTTGAATGACCCTCACAAATGCTTGCTCAGACACAGACCAGTGAGTGTGCAAGAGATTCAAGGATTTGTAATAAATCACACAGAAGTAAGCAACCTAGGGAAGCAGAAGGTGTGTGGTATGCTGAAATGTCAAGTGACAGTGAGAGTATGCCATGTAGGTCACAATGGTACCATATGAAATGGTTTCAGAATATGAGAGTATGTTATAGACACACGTGCCATACAGCTTGAGACTGGACCTCTGTGAGACACTTTGCAGAGTCATTTGATCATTTCGTTTTTCAAAAGCTTTTGATTTTCCTCTATTCCTTTCAGCTCACATATTTTAACACCTCAAGTTCTTTCATTAGCTCCACACCACTGCTAATTTTTTCAATAATCATCCACACCTCCTTTGTTTATATAGTAGAATTTAATTTCACACCTTCTAGGCATGAGACTCAAATAATGACAGAAGTGGAGGCAGGCCATCTCCCCTTTTCTTTGGGACATTCATAGAGCTCTTCAGGGTCTTAAAACCCTTCAAACATGAAAACCCTTATAGTTATTGCTGAATATTTCATAGCTACCCTCATAGTCTTGGGCTACGGATGTCTTTATCATCAAGTGCTTTGATTTCTAGGTGGAGGGATAAGGGACAAAATAATGTGCAGATAAAAATTTAATGTCTCTGCAATCTTTTTCACAATGTTTTTCCTCTGCTATGGCATGAGTATCTGGTGGTTAGTGAGTGCATGAAGTTTTAGTCAGCATGTATTTGTGCTAACCTGCATAGTTTGTGTGTCTTTTCTATTTTCAGGTGATACACACAGCTAAACTCAGCTTAATTAAATATTTTAAAATAAACCAGTGTTCTATATAGAGAAAAAGAATTAGATTTTTCAAAACTACTCCAGAACATATTTTCCAGTTTTCTCTGACAGCTGGGTTTGTATTTCTGGTACAGCTCAATCACTCTTTAGTCAGCTAAATGAGGCATCAGATTTTCAAAAGCACTCGGCAACTGGCAAAACTGGCAGGCTGAGATTTAATATATCCTTCCCTCTTCTACTTCAGATGCTGCATGACTTACTTTGGCATCTATTCTTGTCCTCCTCCACCTCTTTGTCAACACAGATGATACCTGACTGCTCATCCTTGAACGTAGTGCTGATGTTTTACAGATACTAGGAAAGCCTTCCAGTCTCAGTTTCCAGCATAAGGATGAATGGTTTGGTCCTGAACATCTTTGGGAATCTGCCAGATGGTTGGTGTCTTCACTCCTTTTATGTTCTATATGCGATTGAGGAAACTACTTTGAAAACACACACACCATTTGCTCTAATCTGCTTTATTCCAAAAGGAAAGTGATTCGTCCTACAAGACTTATTTTAAATTTTTTTTATTTTTTTTAATCAGCCATAAATAAAAGTTATGCCTTGTAATATCTTTTAAGAGACTCAAAGCAGTTTGTTTACACATACAGATGTCTGTGTGTACACGCAGATACTTGGCCAGTCCTTCAGTCTGAATATGAGTCTCAGTGCAAGTTCCTGTTGATACTGAAATTCACAGCAACACTGAACTTGTGAGCTTTCATACTGTTTAGGGGAAAAATTCTGCTCTCATCATGTGAACGCAAATGTGTATGCATTTGTAACAAAGCCAGGAGATGTCAAAAGCATCTTCGGAATTTAAATATATCATGTCTAAGTACATGTGAAGGTCACAAAGTATTAGAAATTGAGTTTAGTGGTGCTGAAGAGAAAATGGAAAGGGAAATATTTATTACTTCAGATCTCCAATAATAGCAGCTGTGGTTGAGGCTGCTGTGCTACTTGCTGAGTGTGGCAATAATACTGTGCTGGCCCTCAGAAGATTCAGATTTATTGCCAGCTTTGTCATTAGCTTGGATGAAATCCAAATGTCTGCATTTGAGGTGGCATAATCCTGAGCATCAGTACAGACTGAGAAATTGCACAGCAGTCCTGATGGAAAGCATCCGGGGGTTATGAGGTGGAGGTGGAGGTGGAGCTAGGTTGAATATGACTCACCACGCTTTCTCACTGCATAAAAGACAAACTGCATAATTATCTACATTCATTGGAAAGTGACCAGTAGAGTGAGGGAAGTATGTTTCTCTCTCTACTTGGCACTGGCGAGACTGCATCTTTGATTCTGTATTCTGAACTGGATCCCCTGATTCAAGATGGGGGCTGATACAGTGGAGATTGTTCAGTCAGAAAGACTACTGTAATGGTCTTTTAAGACCTAACCTCTGAGAAGAGTTGGGTGTGTTGGGTCTGGAGAAGAAGAGATAAAGAGGCACCCAGTAGTGGCTTAATGGTTGTGACTAAGATGACCCAAACTCCTCTTGGTACAGTCAGATCATCCAAAAAAGAGCAGCAGCTGCAAGTTGTGGCTTTGGATTTCAGATTCAGTATTAGCCAAAGAGTGTTTCTCCACATAAAAATGACTAACTTTCTTCTGTGCTTTATAGATCATGGAAAGTTTTTTTTGTTTTGTGTTTTTGTTTTGTTTTGTTTTTTTCAACCAAATACATGAACCTGAGTATAACAGCACAGAAATATGTGACTGCTAAAGACATAGCTAAGAACATACACAAAAAAAAAAGACACTTTTTTTCCTTTAATTAAAAACTTTTTCCTCAGAATATTTTTACTTTTTTTTTTTTTTTTTGAAAAAGATGGAATGCAGTTTTTCCTGCAATGATTCCCATTGAAATACATAAGAATTATTTCAAATATTGACAGTTTGGCATCATTTCAAGTAGGAGGCAATTGGAGTGCTCCAGTTGAACCAGGGACAGGAAATATAAGGATGAATAAAGGGAGTAAAAAAAAAAGTATGAATAAGGAAGGAATTCGGGTGAAAAACTAGCAAAAGAAGACTAGCAGAGAAGGTGAAAAGGTGTGCAGCAAAGTTCTGCATGGGGAAGCACAGGGTAGCAATGGTAGGCAAAGAAAAGGAGACATGAAATGCTGAAGACAGAAGGTTAAATAGAATAGCACTTTGTGTCACAGGTAATATTCGTTTGGCCTGAATAAATGTTAAACTGTTTCATTTATTACACTGAAATGACCTGTCGTCTAAAACAGAGTCCTTCCATTGGGTCTTCCAAGCCCTCCTGCCATCCTCATTTCTGTAGCACTGGCATCTCTTCCCCAATTCATGGGTTAAAAGGAAGATTAACTCAGGAATGTTCACCTTGGTTAATATCTTGCATCTTAATGAAAGGAAGAATGCAAGGCATAGTCAGCCTGGAAAATACTTCTGCCTTCTCTTTGACCTTGACCTCAGCAGAAAAGGCTGAGTGTTGCATGCCTTTCTTCTTTGTTTGTTTAAAAAAGTGGGAAATGGCTTTAGACAGGGACTAGGAGCAACTCCTGGGCTATAAATCCCCTTCTTAGTTGGATGAGAAAATGTTGTAGCAAAAATTTATTCCTACTCCAATATCCCCACCAAATGTTGTTGGTTATCTGATCAAAGAAAAACATTTGGAAGGATCCTTTTGTAGCATAACTTTGCATTGTTCTTTATTGCCCAGGAAGTCACGGTGATTTCCTTTGCCTCAAAAGAAACGTTAGGCAATCTTTCCAATTCTTAATGTATATTCTATCCCTACTATGCCTCTCAAAGCTGCCAGTAGTTCAAATATTTCTCTTATTCCTGAAATTTGCCCAGATTAATTCTGAAGATTTTGAAGTTAATTATAATTGACACTGTGGATTAAAAGATCTTATTTTATTTATGCTGTTCCTTCCTGATCCTTTAACTTACCTCATTAACTTTTTTTTTTCTCCATGCATTATCTTCTTATCCTTCTTCATGAACACTGCATATTCCAGCCTCTTCCTGCAAGGCATCACAGTTTTCAACCATCGGTCCTAGGTTTGAGTGAGGAAGGGTCTATCAGAAGCTAAACTGATCTGAGATACCCACTGCCACAAGCCAAGAATACATGTTCAGAACTCAGATAATTCAGGGTTAAATTATAGGACACCTTGTCATGAAAGAGCCCTTAGCCATGCATACAGATAATGAAACACCAGAATACTATCTCTGCAAGGATTCATCACCAGAATTTTAAGGTTTTTTTCTCTATGGTAGTAGACTTCATTTTATTCAACAACAGAAGCTCTATTTTGCAAACTGAAAACTTAATCTAAACTTAACCAGTGTTCTTTCCATTTTTTTTTAGTTTTTTTTTTTCATGGTGAATGCTAAACTCTGAAAAAGTTGTAACTGGGTCAGTTGGAAGAAAGTCCGATTCTGACAACTTCTATAAAGGCCACCAAAGTGGGTTTCCAGTCCTCTGTGGATTAGAGGAGCTAAGCAGGCTATTGAGAATTGTGATTACTACAATGGCAGAGATAAGTTGGCATAAGTATCATGATATATTATACACTGACCTCGTTCAATTCCCACCCAGACTTTTCAACAATTATAAATCACGCTCTCTGAGCAGACAACAAAATACTTCTGAAGTTTGATGTCAAAGTTGTCTTAAAGTTAGGAGGTGCCTAAGAAATGTTACACAAAACATCTTCCCTTGTAAGAAAAACATGAATATACTGGATTGAGTTCACCAAAAGAGCCACAACTATTAAGTAACTGGGGAGCTCTCTCATACGAAGAGAGGCTCAGAGTGCTTGAAGGGGGAGGGTGTAAAAAAAAATGAAGTCAGACTCTTCTCAATGGTACCCAGCAAAAGGAGAAGAGGAAATGGGCACAAACTGAAACATAGGACATAAAAACATTTTAAGAAATCCTTTTTTATACTGTGGAAGTGTCTAAAGACATTTTGGAGTCTTCTTCCTGATATGTATTAAAATCTGACTATAAATGGTCCCAAGTGACTTACTGCAGTTGACAATCCTTTGAATGGGGGTTGGACTACATGATTTCCTGATGTCTTTTCTAACTTCAATGATTCTTTGATTCTGTGTGATTCGAGAACTTCTATGAAAATCACGTAGGTGGCTCTGACAGACCTGGCAAATATGCTTTCTCTTCCATATTACTTCTGAAGCTTTGAAAAGATTATACATGTATACTCTTATACCAAGGTGATTTGATAAGTGCAGCCAATAATTTCACAGAAAAAATATGCTGAGAGAAGTGACAGAGAGAAGGTGTGTAATAAATTTGACATAAGCTATCAATGCATAGAGAATATTGGATCTGGGCATACAACTTATCACAAAGAAAGTGAAGTAATACTCTCAGAATCATGAACCCATCTTTACTGAAAAGAAATGCAAATCACAAGCTTCCATCCTATCTTGTCACTTTCTGCTCTTCTGTGATAGCTTTAAGAAACTTTCCTCTCTGAGAAACCCTTTACCTTCTGCCTTATATTGTTTTCTAGAATCTGAGATGGAATTTCTATACTGAAGAGACCCAGTTCTTTTTCATCTGCTCTGCTTTTCTCTCCTGGATTATATCATGCTTAGCAAGTCTGAGGTGAAGACCAGATACGTAAAAATTTCACTATTCATTCAACCAAGAGGTTTTTTTGCTTTCAAAGTATAAAATCTTAGCTGATTCTTTGCTTCTCAGTCTACAGGATACAATCTGTGCTTAAATTTTGATTTGCTATGTCACATGGGGTTAGAGGAATTTAACTAGACCACGGATGAAGTCGCAACAATTGAAATTACACCTCTCTTTTCTTTGCATTCTGTCATCTTGATTTCTGTCACTTTCTGTTTTTCAGAAAATGGTAGAGGCATTTATTTGCCTTCCGCAGTACTACACATAATGCTTTGGGGGCACTCCTGCAAAGCATTTTAACTGGAAGAGTTATGAAAATCACTTGGATGTCTCTGTCAGGTCTGGCAAATAGCTGTCTGTCTTCTTGCTTTCTCTTCCATAAGTGTCTGATGCAGTAAGTAATTCTGCTACATGTCTCACGTTTTCCTGTTGTGAACAATTTTCTTCAAACACATGCACATGTGTTCAGCAGTCGCTGTCGACAAGCAACCAACTGTAACTATGATAGTAGGTTGGCTTTTTTTCTTCCCAGTTTGGTATTTTCCTTTATCTTCCATTAAGGAAAATTGCCAAAATGCTGCTGCCTCCCACTGAAACATGAAAAATAAGAAAGTCTGATCAGTACTGTATTTCATGAGCTGAGAACAATGAAGCTCATTCTCCAGAACTGTCTAGAACTTATTAGAAGTGAGGTCATACCTCTTTAGAATGTTTCTTGATGATGGCCCCCAATAAATTAAATACAATCAGGTTTTGGCCAGGTTATAGCATGGAGTCAGCACTCTGAGGTGCCTAAGATGATTTTTTTGGCTGCAAACAGAGCTCAGCCTTCTGGGTTATTGATCTTGTAGTGGATTTTGGCAACTGATGTTGTTGTGAACTTTGGCAGAATCTAGAGATTCTGCTAGTTCATCTGTGATCCCCGCCAGAGAGTTCAACTTATTTATACTAAACTCTCTGTAATACAGGTATAATTATGTGACCTAGGTGTTAATAGTGCCCATCTTTCTCTTTCTTCAAACCAGATAAAATAAGACGTATTATAAACAAGAGAGCCAATATTGAGAATTGCGTGACCTTTATGGGTGTTGTACTTCTATTTTCTTTCAGGGAAAAATAACCAAAAACACGTCATGAGCAGTACGTAATGGTTTTGCTTTGTAGTGTTCAGAAATCTGTTTCATATCATAAAAACCCTCTGGAAATACAGATGTATTGGGCATGATTTTGTAAGTTAGAGAAATCAGTGTAGCAAAGTTGTTCACAGTTTAGGTGATAGTGAAAGCTTGTTCTGAGAAGGAAAGGGGAGTTAGAACATAGCTAGTATTACTAAAGGCAAGGTAAAGCTTCCTTAGGGAAAGTGTTTCTGACTAATGGTTTTTGTTGCAAATGTGGCCTAGAGGAGCCCATCAAGTTTGAAACCCCTTTGTTCAAGGTATTGACCTTCAGATTCTGCTTTGGTAGATTGCCACTAAGTCGATGAAAGCAAAGCATTATTTCCCTGATTCTTGCTTTACACTTGTGCCACGGAGCTCAAGTGAATTACATGAAACATAAAACAAATTCCAGGAGGGCTGGGCCAGAGCCAGTTTTCAGGTCTATTTCAGTAGCTGTCAGGATCTTTCTGTCCATAAACCTGAGAACTGGCACGCTGGAAAAAAACTTGAAACGAAATTCAAGCTGCTCAATCAAAACAGTACATAATTAAAATGGAGGATTTAGAAAAAGAAAAAAAAAAAAAGGCAGAATTAGAACTCTGCTTGCTAATGTATGTGTTCCATTCCTTTTCATTATGAACACTATCTACTTCAGTGTGGAGACAACAAGAATGGATGGGTTTAACAAGAAGGATAAATGATTGCAACTCCGAATGAAAATATTCTAATCTTTAGTGCAGTGTTGGAGCCTGCAAGAGGTTTGACAAAATATGTTATTTCTTCGTGACAGAAAAAATAAAAGAAAGTGGTGCATTCCCTCCCTTGCACTTAGTATATTCTGAAAATACTTAAAAATTATGATTTATGGGTAGTAAATCCATGTGTGTGCAACTTTCAAAGAATTACCAGCTTGGTGAGGAGGGAAAAGGAAGCTACAGCATTCTGAATCACAGAAGATTTACATTATAAACATATTTAAGGCATGTTTTTAAAATGGCTTCTGAAAGGTCATGTTCATTTTGGAAGAGTATGAGCTTAGAAGGAATTTGAGCTGTTCTATCTTTCGCTGTCAGGATAAATAAAAAAACAAACACCAGCAACCTTAAGCAGAATGAATCCTCTAAGGACCCCTGCAGACTATGGTCAAACTGGAGTATAAGCCTAGAAGAACAATTTTAATGGGAAAGCATATTGAAGTTTTTTATGCCTGTGTTAGAAATATATACATGGTGCATTTTGGGGTGTGGATAATAAGCTGATGGTGGTACATGCCTTCTGTTGTACATGTTTAGAGACAATATAAAAGTCTCCCAAAGTGTAAAGTATTATTTAAGGCACTTTTTGTATGTGACACAAGAATGGGAGAGAACACCTGGATTATCATTTCAGGCAGTGTACTGGGACATCATCAGGTATTACAGTGATATTTGTAATATAATTTTATCGTATTACTATGGCATTTGGAATATCATGCAAACACCTATAGACTGCAAATTTGTATTATACTAATCGTCCCATGTGCTGCCAACCAAACATGTTTCATTATCCAGTACAATCTTAAAATTTACAGTGAAAAAGAGCAAAAAGTCCTCAATTTGTGATTCACAAAAAGAAGAGAGCTAAAGAAATTGAAGGTCTTGTCAAGTAGGGAGCATGTTAAATACAGTAGTCTAGCCATGGCTACTCCCTAGAGCTAAATACATTTCATATATTTTTAGGTTAGATTATTTTTAAGCTCTCTGAGTGATTACTTTGCCTCTATCGTATTTAATAGCTGTTTCATCTTCAGTACAAACACAGTCATGAAAGACACAAAAATTCCAACATCTGAATACACCCCAAAAGAAAAGCAATCATGAATGACTCTTGTGGCAAGAATTATGGATTTTAAGTTTAAACTGTGATATAAGATTGAACTTTGCATTTGACGTATAGTTTGTGACCATTATAGAAGCCTTTGAAAACTATAGTTGTCCTAATAAGGATATTCCAGCATGGCTCGTTGCAGTGCTGTCTTGCCTGGTCATCCTGACCTCCGAGCCATCAGTTCAATGTGTACTCACAACTAATTTAAAATATGGTTGTTAGAGACTAACAGTTCTGTATATGTAGTGATGGTGATCAGTATAATATAAGTACTGATGATTAGTACAGTGCTGTTACCAAGAAGTGTGTTGCTGGTGGATAAATTTAGAAAAAAATTCATTTTCCAATTTAAAACTGGCCTGATTTGTCAGTTTTCTAAGCATTGCCATTCCAGCAATCACTAATTACCTGACTGATATATAATATCCACATGTACTGATTTGTGACAAGTTACAGTCGCAGTGTAGCTGTGAATCTTGGCTGTGGCAATGTGCATACTCGGCACAATCACTAATTCTCTGGGTGACTGAGAACTCTACAGATAAACTCTGCCGGCTGAAACAACTCATTTGAGTATAGATTGACACAATATGAGGTGGTTAACCAAACTCCTGGTTACCTTCACAACAAAGTGTTTGACAAACCATTGCAAAAGCTCTCTAAGTGAGAATGTCAGGCAATCCTTGGAGGTTTCCCCAGGCAGTTTCCACTGTGTATAAGCCAAGCGACAGGCACTCTTGTCTCAGAGATGCTCCCACGTAGCTGGTGCTACAGAACTGACCAAACTGCATATAGATACGATACTTGTAGCTACTCTTTAGAACTGTTCTTGCAGTTACAGAAATGGTCAAACAAAACACTTCAAAGCAAGACAACTAGACTGGGTTTACACATATGAGTCTCATTTGATTCAGCTTTTGCAAACACTTGCAACAGAGACTTACAGTGTCACTGTCCAACAGCTGACCAACCTGTTTGAGAGATTTGATTTCCTATGTAAATGTTATCTTATGCAAGAAATCCAAATAATTTAAAAAAAAACCCACCCCCACCCCCCCAAAACACCCCCCCTAATATGTCTTATGAGTGTCTGTGCACACATTCTAATGTGTATCACCTCCAATGGAATGCTCAGACGGGGACACTGGCAGAAGGGGAATGTGTGGGTCTGAAACCTCGTGACAAACTGGGACTTTGGCTCAGAAGCAAACTTTCTTACAGAGAGGTAATAATAATAATAATTAGATTGCTGTTGGAGGCCCAGAGTTTGAGCTTTGGTATACTGCTATGGAGTTGTTAGGGGTGTGACTTTTATTAGGTAAAATGCAATTAGACAGGTATTATGAAAACACATGTCACTGGCAGAAATGACAGAACTTATCTATTCAAAGATATTTGTCTGGCAGTCCGCTACACTGATCAACGTAGAGCACCTCAGAGCAGTCCATCAATAGTAAGGTTAAAAATCCAGAATTTGCTCATCCACCTCAGCCTGAAGGGGAGAACTCTACCTTCTGGAATACCTAACTCTGGAGCCACCTCCAGGGACACGTGGGACAAGCTCATATGGCCGGAACTGATACTCAGCCTACTCCTCCAGAACGCTGACAGTCAGCTGCTGTTCTTGTAAGCAAGGGAAGGGGGAATAGAAATAACCACTGCTCTGCAAATTGGTAGTGTCTTATACATCAATAACCACTCTTTTACAAAGGCAATAAGCACTCAAACTCCTTCATGTGGATCCAATTATTGCGTAATAATTGAAGAGTGCTTCAGTCTGTCCTGATCAGAGGTGCAGCAAAATCCCATGCTCTTTTTTTCTGGAGAAGTGACAAGTTGGGCTTTTTTGTTTTGTTTTTGCAAAATGTGCAAGCTTTTTGGGGTAACTCTGTACTGTTTCTCTAAGGAAGGTCTGTTTTCTGGAAAGGTGAGCAATTACTTCCATGGAGAATCATACAACAGTATCACAAGGGTCAATTTGAGAGTGCATGTCAGAGTGCAACAGTGGCACAGGTGTTTTGGTTCCTGGATCACAGAACCAGAAATTTGCTGAAGCTGGTTGTTACAGAAATATTCTCTTCTAATGAGCATTTATGTGAAGCACTGTATGAAATGATTTGGTGGGCTCAAGATGCAGCTCAACACGGCGATTTTCTCAACAGCAACACTGTTTGCCCACTGTTGCCCTTTTTAGTTTGCTAGACCACTTGTCTGTGTGGATACATGTTGATCCAGACCAGGGCACTGACTAGAACTACAAAAACAATCTTTTTTTTTGTTTGTTTTTTGTTTTTTGGTTTTTTTTAGGGTGTGTGACATCATTTTCTTGAACAGTTTACTTGTAAACTATTTCATTTACTAATTTACTGCCTAGCTGAAAAAAAAGGTGAACTAGCACAATGTTGGGGCTGCTGCATAGTAGATACAAAAGGCAATTTTGCCTTTAGTGCTAAGAAAAATGTGACTAAACTCACAGCTTCAATCCTGTGTTTATGGTGAAGGTAGTGATTCATTAATGCCTATACCAGCAATTTTGGGAAAGTGTCTCCAGCTGCTGTCTAGAGGTCCCTGAAGGACAACAGGCCTCTCTGATGGAATTCAAGGCAGGGCATCCTGAATGGGAGCAGGACACCGCTCCAGCCTACTGGACACCCTCCAGTCTACCAGACCCCAAAAGCAGGGCAGCTAAGAGAGGAGTGACACACCTGGCAGGCTGGGTAGTCTAGAGAGACGCAGGGGACAATGCTGAGCCCCGGAGGTGGGATAGCCCAAGAGGATTGGGAAGCAGGGTGGCCTCAAGGGGAACACCTTCCTGGTCCCACAGGTGGGAGCTGATCTTATGGCTGGAGTTGAGTTTGATCATAATTAAATGAAGGGCAGATTAGAAGGATGACAGAGCAAAACTCTTCTCAGTTAGGGTAGACGATACAACTTGGACCAAAGGGCTACAAATTACTTGGGAATTTCCCAAAATTTGGGAAAAGTTGGTTTTATCTTCGAGAAAATGAAAACATTCATTGAATAGGGCAGCACTAGAAGATGTCTCTCAGAGTGCCTGGGTAACCTCCTTGTCTGATAACTTTCAAGATTCAGGTATGCAAAGCCAGTCTTCTCATACAGTGTTGGCCACAGTCCCACTCCAATAATGAAATTGGGGTGGAGACCTCTGAGGTTCATTCCATTCACAGCTTCTATAATTCCTGCATCATTAGCTGCTGTCTAAGTCCTTCTTTATTTCACTGGTTTTTCTGGTTATATAACATTTATTATTAGTAACTTTGAGCTTAACATCTTCTTACTTACATCACAAATTCTTGACAGAAGAACACAAGTCCATTGAGCTTAGTGTGGCATGAAAAATCATATTTAGTAGACAGTGGTTTAGACAAATTGTGTTTATGAAACAGAAATAAACAGAAAAGCAAGTGGAAATACTTAATTTTTAAGTGTATATGTGAGTGTTAGAAATATCTGGTCTTGGAAAAAATAGTAATGACACACTTTAACATCAGGGTTTGGTACCATTTCATTTATGTACTTAAGCATTCTTCCCAGTCCTATTCTTCTGAACTAAGGTTTAAAAAAACAGTTTAAGGATTATGGGCTTTATAGTCTCCCAACCTATTATGAATGAAATAGGGATGATTTAGCAAGTTTTTTTGAGACACTAGTGGGCCTCAGATCCATTGAACACAAGGCCAACTGAATAAATCACCTTGTCTTATTGCCCGCATACAGTGAGCTGCAGAATGTAGGTTAAAAGTATGGACAGTGTAATCAAACATGTATTTCAAACTGTTCTAATAATTTAACAAATTGTTATGGAATACCATGAAGAATATATGTTAAAATATGGCTAATAAAGGAACTCTCCAACATGACTTTTCACTGTACTTCATCTACTTCGGTTTCTTGACACAAAACAGTTTAAAATTTGGCTTTTGGTTGCAGAAGGTTTCATTTTCAAAGGTTTCTAAGTGAAAAGAGTAATCAGTTCCTATGACAGAATAAAAAGTCTCCCAATCTCACTAATTTAGATGTAGGAGTTTTCTTTGCCAGGTTGCAGTTTATATTCCATATTGATGTCTTAAAACTCAGGATTTGCATTTTCATTAACTAGACACACTCCGTTGCTAATGTATGTTAAGTAATGTCAGTGTATATTTACCCCAAGAAATCATACCAGACCACTAAAACTCAATTCACAGAAGTGATGACAACTCAGTTTGCACCTTAACAAGAGAACATCACATTCCCAAAAGCAATGAAAATTATCTCTGCTCAGAGTGCCACATGTACTGCGAAGCAGAGCTGTGTCATTCCAAATTGTATTATTTGTATAAACTGTAATGCTATGATATTTTTCTTGATTAAATCTAAGCCAATAGGATATGGTTTTATTGCTAAATGTTGATGTAGATCAATTTTCACTCCCTTCAGCCCTGCCCCTTCTCTTTAAGACCCGCTGGATACCTTTTTTGCTTGGTGTTGGCATCTGCTTCCTTCCTTTCTTGAAGCTGCCCTTGTTCCATCCAAAATGTCTTTCACATGATGCAATTTCTGGTCCAAAGGTAGATGAATGTGGGCAGGCTGACTCTGAACAGAAATTAAAGACGAACGCTGTCAATCAAAAATAAATGTCAATTTACAGTCAAGCGTAAATAAAAAGGAGACAAATGCAGCAATCCAAATTGAACATGAAGGGCCTGATTCTCAGATGCCTTGAACCAAAGCACAAGCCAGACAGCACCAGAGTGTTTCAAACACAGCACTCCTGAGGAATCGCTACCACTGAAGCTAGTAAGAGGAGGGCTGCAAAAGCCTTTCACTAGAGGATTGTGACAATGCTTACTCTGTTTCAGAATTACACATTTTAACACAGTATTTTAAACAGTGAATATTGGTTATGTAAGGACTCTTGCTTCACAGGGAAGATGAAGGAATCTCTATCTTAAAAATGATAAATTAATAATTCTTTCTTATTTTCACTATTTCTCTTTTTGACCCAGACAGTTTAAAATCCCATGAAATCTGTTTTATCTATGTATAAAGTGTCATATTATAATCTGTGCTAGAGAATGCAAATTGATTGATGTTGCCATTAGACATAGTAGATCTCTGTTGTGCTGATATGAAAGATCTTAGTTTTGGGAAGATTTTTATTTTCTAGGAAACTTCAATGGGAATATGTGATTGAATTTTTTTAAAAAAGGCCAAAAAATAAATTAAAAACTTGTTTACTCTTTGAAAAAATGTAGACACTTCTGTCCTTTCTCCCTTTAATGGTTCCTCAGTCAAGCAAGACACATTTATATCCTTCTTCACATATTCCTTCCCCATAAATTAATCCCTCCAAACAGACCCATTAGAATTCTTTTTCTTTCTCTCCCTTCAAACTCATCCTTTATGGAATTATCTGTCTTTAAGGACATGTCTAGTACTGCCTATAGGACAATTCTGTTAGCACCAGGCAGAGAGAGACTACTGCTGTGTGTTATCAAAGTTCAAGAGCACAGGCCTTTTATGCTGGCATACTCCTTTAAAAATTTGTCTGATCTCTAATTTGTCATTTTAATATTCCTGAATTTAATACTGTTAAACTCTTTTTTCCTGAATATTTCCAACCAATCACTTATCTGCTTCTCTGAAACTTATCCCTTAACATACTTCTGACAACTTTAATTCTATTTAGTATCTTCTGGATTCATCAATATTTTGCAGCACCTCATGAAATAGACCTACTTTTGAATTTGACCAAATCCATTTACCGTTTTCATACAAACTTAATGAAGGATAATGAAGAATATAATCACAGTAATGAAATGAAAGTAACTCAGAGACTCCTTTAGTGATCTTTATCACATTTCATTTCAGAGCCTACTCTGTTTCCTTCCCACACTATTACAGAGCTTCCTTTCCATATTTTAATCTCCATTTGAATGGAGATTTGCTTCTTAAATAAAACAGTGTGGAAAAATCTACCACGAAAGGAAAATACAGACAGAGCAAAATTCGAGTCTTAAGGGTTCTGCACTCTACTTCTAATGATAAAGCTTTGGCAAACAGTGCTAGTCCAATGAACTGGGAAGATACAAATGAAATTTCTCCCAGCGATTTCATGGGATTAAGATAACATGTCGGTGGTTGTGCTTCCCAGGTCTTTGGAATTTTTAACTTGTAGATTTGAGTTTATGATTTTAACAGGGAAGTTTAGCAATACTTCCACTGTGTGTTTGGTGCTAAGGAGAAGGTTTTTCTCCCCCCAGTGTGAATGCCTGCATTGCAGTGTACTTAAAAGGGTCTCACTGCTATCTCACTTTAAGCACTCGTTGAATACTCTAGGGTGGGACATAATCCAGTCTCGTCCTTTTTTTTTTTTTTTTTATGTCAGAAATCATAACTCACTGCAGGTGAGCAAGCAAACATGAACTTTAAAGAAATTAATATGCAGTTCCTCAGTAGAAATGGCTATCAGAAAATTGCTTTTTTGCAGCATATTCTTCATGAGGATGTTGCCGGAAAGAGTGGGACTGTGACACGTAAGGCACAGATGCAAAATACAAAGCATACAGAAAATTATCAGATTCTCTATTTCTGAGACCCTTCAAATCCCTTTGTCAGAATTATTAATGCCTTAGGCTACTTTAATCCCAAATAAACCCCAATATTACCTCAGCATTGTAAAATTGTATTTTTGATTACAAGGTGAAATTTAAATTCTTGGTTCTAAAAGAAAAAGCAGGCCAACCCACCAAAACTGACTTAGTCCGTAATCTAAGCAACTATGCTAAAGCATATCTGAGAAAAAGCTTTTTTTTTTCTTGAGAGAAACATATTTTTGGAGTCTATGTGAGGATTGTGAATACAAACGTGGTTTGTGGATCAGTGTCAGTGGGATGACTTTTACAAATGATGATTGAACACAAACTTGCTTTTGCAGGTGCAACTCATTATGGTCTTTTTTGTGAGTAAGTTTTCATTAGATCATTCCGTAAGAGAAAGCACATGACCACAAAGGAACAGCAATTTATTAACATACCAAATGAGCTAATCAAAGTAGACACACACCCACATTGCAGTCCATAAGTGCATCTCAGAAAGTTTTCAAAACACTATGTTTGTTCCTACTCCAACTATATATATCTTTGCTTTCTAAACCACTGTGAGTTCTGCTTAAACAACAGAAGTGCAATCTACAGTATTAAGAACCCAGCAAATAAATAATTAAAAAATAAAATTAACTTACATGCCATAAAAAAAATCAGCTAAGGAAAAGGAGAAGCTGGACAACCATAACAGAATACTTCACTTTTTCAAGTTACTGCAGAACCTCACAATGCAAAGTGGCATCCACTTGCAACTTAGTTAAGAACCTGGGTCTTCCTAAGCAAGCCCTGGTGTTTCCTTTCTAAAGGCGTATATAGCATTACCCAGCTGCCTTGAAACTTTCCACTCAGACACGGAATAAAAAGAAAACAACATGTCTCTGTTTCTCAAACTCTCCAGTTCATGGCATGATATTTTAGACCAAAAAACTTTTCTTGTCAGAATGCACTAAGATACAAGATTTTCCACTGAAGTGGTTAATATGAAGGCTCATGTTCCCATGTAAGCACCCTTACTCCCAGGACAGATGCAAGTGCCATAGTGGCCAGTGGGGAGAGTTACAGGCAGGAATCTCTTGAACTGCAAATCAGTAGTCAGCAGATTCTTCTGTCACAGACCGTCGATTCCACAAAAACTAGTTTATAGAAGTTTTCTCACATAATGCCAGGTTCAGTGCATTTTCAAAAATGGTAACCTTCTCATATGCATGTACTCCTTTGTTTTAAAAAGTCTGATCCTGGGGTATACTCTCAGTCATAAATCTAGGCACATTTTTACCTAGCAAACTACTGTTGTTACTAACTGTTTGTGACTCTGAATATGGAAGTGTTAACTAATGAGAATCTAAGAAACCTTTTTTCTTTGAGAAAAAAACCCCATCTATTAAAATCACTTTTATTGGGAAAATATGTTCGGAAATTTTGCTATTGACTATGTATGTGTCTCTGGCTATGTAACTCTTTTAACTATTAAAACCAGTGAAAGCCATGAATTAAATACTAAGATTCTGTCAGGAAAAAATAAATAAAAACTTTGAGATTATATAATGATAAGTACATAATTATATTTCAATGACATTAGAAAATGCATTTTCTTTTCAGGTGCAACTAGGCAAATTAAGCTTTGATCATAAAAATCCTGCCATGACAGGGGTGTTGGAAATAGATGATCTTTAAGGTCCCTTTTAACCTAAACCATTCTATGTTCTATGATCCTGTGATAATTTTTGCAGACTTATTCTTTGAATAAATCTCTAAAAATAAACCCTGAAATTAAATAATTCTTCATGAGTGTTATCATCTCCTTATAAACATTTAAAAATGAGATTGAGCTTCTCAGAACCTCAAAAAAATCCATCAAAGCCAGTGATGATCAGATTCTGTGTAGAATACTTAAATGACAATGCACTATTCATGTGTCTCATTGTGTTCTGTTCAGGTTTCTCCTTTTCCCATCAATCCACCAGTTGCCTTTGGCAACTAGTTCTGTATCCTCTAGATACAAAAAGAACAGTCATTTCATTTGAATAATTTCATCTGGGGCTGCTTTATGTTTGATATATCCAAAAGTGAAAAACTGACTGATGATCCAAAACAACAAACCCAAAAAATCTCCAAACAAACCTAGTTTTTCTTTTCTGTTAGATCAGGCATGGGGATCCAAAACTATAGCTAATAGTTAGCTTTCTTACTAGAAAGATTCTTTTTCAGTGCAAGTAATTTGATAAAATACTTAATTCTTACATAGCCAAAAATCTTTACAGCAGCTTCACTTAAGAATAAAATAAATTAAAATCCTTTTGAGTTGAAATCCATTTCTTTATGAGATGCTGCTTAATGTATATGATGAATAAGAAAGTTTTTAATTTACCAAATAGGAAATTCACCATTTCTAAAGGCAGTAAAACTGACAAAAGTAGGAACCTGATCTGAGTGCTTTAAGAGTCATGTTTTAACGCATGATTGATTTAACAAATTTACAAAGACAATATGTCTTCTTGGCTAGTGAAAGGACCATATTATACAAGCCTAGGAAGAAATTACCCTTATAAAAGAAAGCAGCTAAACAGTACAAAATTAACAATAAGATCATCTGAATCAGACTTTCCTTCTTCCAGGTATTTCAGACACACTCAGAATAAGTTTTTTAATTTATCTGGATTTAATTTGTTCTACTCTGCAAAATGAGGTGAAGCAGTCTTCTTTACATACCTCAGTAAAGTATTTCCAAGTTTATTTATATGTCTGTTTATGCTGATGTTGTGATTCTTACATGAAGTAGACTTGACCATTTGCAGCTGTGGATCAGCAACAATGTTAGATAGAAAAATCATGTTAAAATTGGTTGAACCTGTTTAAGAATTGCTCTAAGCTTTCTTTGGGAAGCTGGAAAAAGGCCAATAAATATCCATGTGCAGACTCTTGATAAATCTGTGGAATGGACACAGTGGAACCCAGGGTTTGCACAGGAGCACAGACTACGTTTAAGACATGATTCTTAATTAAGTTTCAAGCAGTAATCACTCACACAGCGAAGACAGATAAAAATCCATTTAAGCGTTTTCAGAAATTGCATATTGCTTTATATACAAGAACAAAACCGATTATCTCAGTACAAACTGAACACTCCCTACTCCCTCCTTAAGTAGTGTGTAAGTGCAGCATGAATACTTGTGGTGGCAGGGCTAAACCCTGAGCAGTCATCAGAAAGACCTTGGATGAAACAGGCTTGGAGAATAAAATTAAGTGTCTTTGGAGAGCTCTGACAGAATAGAAACAAGACACCTTTGCAGAAGGGAGGTAGGAAGTCTGCACAGCTGCTTCCTTTTCTATTATTGAATGATTTCATCCTCCAGAGCTGTCACTGTCAGACCAGTACATGACATAAGTCCTAAAATCCACTTCAAACAGCAGTTGGTTTTGATTTAAGCATGCTTTTCATAGACTTGCTAAGAGTTCTGAGGGAGTCTCATAATAAAGAGACATGGTTTTTTTGATATACAAAGCCTCCTATGCTTTTTTGACACCTGCTTTGTAAAGAGTGTCTCACTGGGGAAAATCCAGATTAAGCATTTTGTTTATCTGTATTGCCTTGCATTCCCCAAAATGTTAATAGTTAAATTAGTTAATATTAGCCATAGATTTTATCTTGGCACTCAGCATTCCTACATAGTTTGTCAGTTTTTTGCTTTTGTCATGCATCAAGTATCAGGGTTACTACCACATGCATGTTCGATGTAAGCATTAGCACAGGAAAGAAAATGACACTAAAGACCTAATTTTTTACTTTTGATTGCTCCTCCAGTTTTGTGAGGGAGGGAATATATCATCAAAGAGTGAGCAAGTGTGTTAACTGAAGAATGCTCACTGCTGTGAGCAGCCTCCAACGTTATCTTCACTAGTGGAGTATCTGCCACATATTTGGAGGTTTTGGGTTTTTTTGGTTATTTCTTCTTCCATATTCAACTTTGATGCACTTAGGAATTCTGAAGCCATTATCTTTTAAAAGTTCTTTATAAGATGCACCAAAATTTCTCTCCTAAGGGTAATAAATTTTTTAATTAAGAGTCAAGAATCTTCTGCTTTAAGGTCACTCCTCAATATCTAGAAACCAGAAGTTGTAGAAAAATATTAATATATTGATATCCTGATGTAAAACCATCTAATCAAAGTGCTGTGCCAATAATCCCCGTTAGAAATTATATATAACCTCGAGTCTGTCATTAAGCACTTCTATTTGGAAATTCCAAGACATTTGGTCTTATACACTGAGTAATTAACAAAAAACTAATAGAATGGCATATCTAACTTGCCTTTTGTAATATACCAACATTTTCATGCTTGCCTAAAGGGATAGACAGAATCCCACTGATCATTTAGATCTCAGTGCATTTGAATCAGATTTTGTGGGCTGCCTTAAAAGTTTGGGAAAGTGTCTGAGCTTATGTAGTCCTTGCTAAAGTCAGTGCATCAAAACCCAAAGTCAGTATTTTTATGAGGACTTTTTCCAATTTTTTTTTTTTCAAGCACCTTCTCCCCTGTTTTTGTTTTTTTTTTTTTTTTTAGAGTTTTACTTGGATATTAAGATGATTAGTTCTATTTGACTTGCCATAAATCACAGTTATCGTTAGAAAAAAAATAGTGTCAAATGAATATANTTTTTTAAATCATGATTTTTTTTTTATTGGAAGTATAAAAGCAAGAATAATTAAAGGAAGAAAGATTCACCATTTTTGTGATACTGGAACTGGCCTTTTCAGAGTACCTTGAATGGAATAAATAGTTTGGGGTCTGTCCTATGGGAACTGATGTGTGCTCTGTTTATCCTAAAGTAAAATCACAGGATTGACAGTCATTTAGTTCAAAGAATATTTTTACCAAAGCTCTGGAGGAAAACACCTCTTGTTATTGACAGATTTTAGACTGGATTAATTTAGACCAAAGTTAGGTTTCACAAAAGAGAGTGGTGCAATGAAATACAAAAGGAAAGTACTTTCTGTATCTCTTTGGACTGATAATATGAGAGGGACATGAAAGACAAAACTTTAAACTCTATTTCTTGAGAGACAGAACATGTGGTAAGATTTCAAATAAATGGCACACAAAAGATCTATGAAATATTTCTACAGTGTCTGGCTAGCCAATTGCGTTTATTATGTCTAAACCTTTATGATTTTCTATTCCAGGATTTTTACAAACAACTAAAATTGGACAACTACTGTTTTTTGATGTGTACATCGGTAGCCACTCCAGTAAGAAAATGATCTTACAAAGACAAAGCTAACGAATGTTTAGAGGATCCCCAAAATTCTAAAAGCATAATTCTGCACAGTATTTCTGCAAATCCCCACTTCTCTGAGAAGGTGTAACTGTTTGAGGGTACTTCTACTCTGTATATCTCAGAGATTTCTGTTGAGCAAATAAAAATATCTGAAACATGATAAGCTACAATAAATGTTGGTCCTTACCCTTTCAGGATGAAAACTTGCTGGTGCACATTAGATAAAAGAAAGGCCATAGAGGTGGCCAGTACCAAGTGGAAGCTCTGTTGCCATGAGCAGTCTGAGTTTATCCTGTGTCCAAGGAATTTGTGTGGTACAACACAAGCCTGAAGCCCACACTGTACGTGCAGCAGAGCACAGAACAAACCTGGGCCTCTTCAGGAAACTGTTCTGTGGATCACTAATTCCTCAGTGTATAGCAGTCTCGTGTCAGGATCATTACAGTAGGCAATTTATTTTTCTTTCTGAGACATTAATAAAAAAAATTATTAGAGGTATGTTAACTGAGATTATCTGCTACAGCAATTTCTCTCTTCAATTACAGATACATTTTAGATAGCTAAAATGAACATAATCACATTTTACTTACATTTCCTTCCTAGTCTTTACTTTTTGTAACATGTCAATAAATATACGTCCTTTCATTCTTAAAATTTCCTCTGTTCTAACATATGACTACTTAACCAAAATTAAGCACCAGTCATTACACAAGTAATGTACTTGGAAAAGAGGAATTTGTTCCTTCTTCAAGGGCTAAGGTTTTCTCAGAGACAAATTGTCTGATTTGAACATATACTGAGTTTCCTTTACAATGCTTTGATTGTGAAGGACTGTTTAAAGCACCTGTAGATACAACAGACTTTTTTATTTTAAACTGGGCAAAAAGCAAATGCACGAGTATCAAAAGATGGCTTTTATTCCTCACAAGCCTGATGAGTAAGAAAAAAAATTGAAAAGAGAGGGGGGAAAAGGAAAGGGAATAAAGTGAAAACTGCATGCATGAGCAAAGCAAAAATAAGGAATTCATGCATTACTTTCACTCAACAGCCAGATGTTTCCCAGGAAAGTAGGGCGTAGTGACATGTCACAGTTACTTGGAAAGACAAATGCTGTAACTCTCAATCTGCACATTCCCTCCGTCTTTTCCCTGGCTCTGTATACTGAGCACGATGCCATATGGTATGGAACATCCCTTTGGTCATTGGGGTCAGATGTCCTGGCTGTGTCCTCTCCCAGCTTCTTCCACACTCCCAGCCTACTCGTTGGCAGGGCTACGTGAGAAACAGAAAAAGCCCTGATTTTGTGAAAGTACTACTCAGCAACAACAGCAGTTTCATGTATTATTGACACTGTTTTGGTCACAAATCCAAAGCATAGCTCCATACAAGCTACTCTGAAGAAAATTAACTCTGTCTTGGCCAAAACCAGTACAGTGTGTCAATAGGCACCTGCATTTACTTTCTATGGTCCACACAGTGAATTGGACTGAGTAGGGAAAGGCCAACTCATTCCCAGTCAAGTCTCTAGCAAGGCACTGTCAATCATGACCATGTAGTCTTTAGTCATGAATGGAGGTTTTTGCATGTACCTTAAAGAAGCTTGTTTAATTTCTCCAGTCTGCTGAGTTCCCTCTGAAGATGGTTCTATCCACCATCATAATGCTTTATATAACCTATGTCTAGATTATGTGATTATGAAATCAGAAATACTGCACAGGATTTTAACCCCACCTCCACCTAAATAAGAAACAAATAATTGAATTTATAATTTTAATTTATGTTTGTTTCACAGTGACTCTAATATTCTTTGCCTACACACAGCAATTTTAAACTGTATGAATAATTTAAATTTTTCCTCCAGAGAAATGTAGATTCCTTTAAGTAGTCACCAGGATAGATCAAAGGTATTTGGAATGTTTCATCTGATAACGACGAATCTAGAGAGGAATGATTTAAGTCTTGCTTGCATAAAAATTTCACTGAAGATAGTGGTTAGTTGACATCTACTAGACAAGAAGAAGAACCAGAAGCAAAAGTAGCAGCAGAAGAAGAAAAAGAAAAGTAAGCAAAAGAAGGAGAAAAAGAAAAGTAAGCAAAAGAAGGAGAAAAAGAAAAGTAAGCAAAAGAAGGAGAAAAAGAAAAAATAGAACCAGAAGAGAGAGAAAAAGAAGGAGTAGTCAAAGAAGAAGAAATGGAAGAAGAAAAACAATAACAACATTGGAACAGGTTCCTAAGAGAAGCTTTGGATGTCCCTTCCCTGGATGTTTTAAGTAGGCTGGATGGGACCTCAATCAACCTAGTCTAGTGTCCCTGTCCCCAGCAAAGGAAGGTGAAACTAGATGACCTTTAAGGTTGTTTCCAACCTAAACTATTCTGTTATTCTATGACTCTATGGAGAAGAAGAAGCAGATGCTAAAGAAGAAGCAGAAAAAGCAGAAGCCAGAGCAGCAGAAGAAGCAGAAGGAAAAGAAAAAGAAGTAGAAGCAGAAGAAGAACAAGAAGAGCATGAAGAACAAGATGGATATGGAACAGAACAGAGGTAGAAGCAGAGATAAAGCAGAAGAAGCAGAAGTAGCAGAAGAACACAAAGATTCAGAAGAAAAATAAAAAGAAGCAGAAGAAGATAAAGCACAAGAGTCAGAAGAAGCAGAAGCAACAGAAGAAAAAAAAGCAAATTAGAAGAAACAAAATGATAAGAAAAGTTGTTGGAATCACTTCTTCACGTCCCACGTACAACAGGTTCAGCAAAAATGAATCTGAGTATTTGAATTTTTGTCGAGGTCTTGAAATTTTGATGCTGCTGCATTTTGCAATCAATCTGTATATCTCCCTAGTTTTTACTGTTCTTGTTAAGTGAAAAGACTTTGTTCTACAAACCTAAATCACAAGCTCAGTGCACTGAAATAATTCACACTGCAAAAGCCCTCCCGTTCACCTGCTTTGTCCTGACACAAAGTAGTTTATTACAGCTACACAGTTTCCACTTCGTTAAGCAAATAGGTGCCCGTAAACTAATGGTGAAATCTGTATCTTTGTTGATATAACATATTGTGTTCAGACCAATGATGACACTGTCAGAGATGGACACAATGTGTTGTAAAAAATACAAGAATGAGCTGGAGATGTGGACCTTGCACATGGATAATTTGTGCTCATGAGCTAAAAGAGAGCTGTTCTGTTCTCCACTCTGGTTTATCTGTTTTGACTGTAAATCCTTCAGAGAATGGGCTTTCTCTTATCTGGGAACAATGTGCATTAATATCATCCGACCATACTAAAAAATAATTTAGAATAAATAGCAAGCATAAAGAAGTACACTGATGGCGAAGTGTAGCTTTTCAAGAACTAACACAGTGAGTGTTTTATACAGCATGTGGCACTCCTTCACTGATTATTTTGGACAGGTGAGTCACAGACTGGAAGAGAGTCCAAAGGCACATTTGGTGGAAGAGGAGAGAATCTTTTCATACTCCGCAGTGTGTAGTAACTAGGAAGTTACTACAGTGTATATGGTCTTTCCAATCCACGCTGAGGAGAGTTAGAAGGAAACATCTCTGATGGGATAACATAGGCTGGGTGCCAAGTCCTGCTTCATTTATTACACTTGCTGCTGATTTGGAAAAGTGAATTTGGAGCTTTTACATCAACAATCCTCCAGGACACGGCTTGAAAAACCAAACACCAGGAATTCACAGGTTAAAGAAAAGTTTGTTACGGCAGAAAGAGGGAAAAAAAAAAAAAAGGCAGAAAGAAGGAAAAATGGGAAACACAAGTTGGAGACATTTAACTAATTTGAATCCCTTGAATTTTAATTAGACTATGATTTATTGCATTCTGCATCATTCAATTCTCAGTGCATGGCTGGGACATTTTTAAAATATCATTATACCTTAAAAATATTCCATGGAACCAGGAAAACAGAAAAAACAAATGATACCTAAAAGATTTTGTGGACAGCAAATTGAATATATCCTTGAAATATGATATGAAGGGAAGGGGATGAAAGAATGTACTTTTGATCAGTATTTTCCAAAGTATTATTTCTTACGCAATTATTGGCTACTATTCTGCAAGTTCTTAAACATATTCTTCAGTTCAAGGCCTGGTGTAGCTTTGACTAAAGTGGTATGTTTAGATTTATCTGCAGGACTAAGTGTTTAATTTGTTCAAGAGCTGAGAAATCTCAAGTGATTGAAATCAAACCATACTAAGGAAATAAGCAAAATAAATATTTCATAGTGAGTATAAGATCAGAATCCAGGCCACCACAAAACTAGACAGGCACACTTCATAATTAAGTTGGCTTGATCCCCTCATATTAATTTTTTTATTTTTGTGAAATACATAAGTGAAAAATTAAGCTAGAAGCAATACTGACATCACACACAATATTGAGCATTCCTGTCCCAAAGCTGCTAGATGTCTCCCAAGTACAGTTTCAAAGGAAAAATCAAATAAGCTAAACCAAACAAGAAACCCAATACAGACCAGACCAAATCAGCAAAACAGAAAACCCAGACACATTGATACTGGCCTTGAAAGCATTAATGCCATAATAACCTGAGGTTCTGGGATTCATTCTCCAGCACTGATACACAAAAACAGAGAAAGAGATTACTTGACGTAATCTTGTTAAAATTTGTTATTGCAATCAGACTCGTGACACTGCTTGGAAGAAATATGAGAGATTTGACAACTGCTAGAAGGCGGGACATTGAAAAGATGCAAATTATCTGTCATGAAATATTAAATTTGGTTATCATCTTTTGAAAACCTTTGCATCAGTCAAGCAAAATTCAGAGAATGTGAATTTTTGGTTCTGCAAAAAGCTAGTAGTCTAATGTTCTGTTTTAAATTAAAACATTAAGCTGTACAGCTACCCCCTACTCATACATCAGTATGTCAATGTATTATAATGTAAGATTTCTCCTTGGCAGTTGTTTTTCCTGAATCATGATGGTTAACAGGTCTTGCACTTTACTGCAGGAAAATAGGGATAGGCATGCATGAGTGTCAGTATTTTTCCAGTCACAGTAAATGTATGCCACAACACTGTTCAGTGAGAGGAAATTCCATAGGACAGAGTGGCAAATTTGCATTTAAATGAGTGCCTTTTATTTCTGCATTCTAAATAAAACGAACCATCTGCAGTTAGACAATGTATCTAAAGTTAGCATGATCCAAAGGGCTCTGAGGTACAGGACAGCAGTTTCTTTTGATAACAGCAAGCAGTAGACTAGGTTTGTTCAATAGTTCATATTTCTTTCTAATAGAAATGCAAAATCTGATCATCTCTGTCTCCTTTTGAAATGGGAGTAGGATTTTACTCTTGAGGAACTGCAAGAAGAAAAGTCCTTGATTTTTATGAATATTCATAATTTGCAGATGTTCCATGATCAACTAACAGGATTAGTTTTATAAGCACTCATTGTTGGGGCTAAGAGTTAATTTGCGATCAGAACAGTGTCAATAGCACACCAAAGGTCTGGTTATTACCAAGTAGAGCTTACACAACACCAAGGCTTTTTCTTTTTCTCACATGGCCCTGCCAGCAAGGAGGTTGGGAGTATGGAAGAAGCTGGGAGAGGACACACCCAGGATAATTGACCTCAATGATCAAAGGGATGTTCCATAGTATATGACATTGTGCTCAGTGATAAAAGCTGGAGAAAGAAGGAGAAAGGGAGAGGATCAGAGTTATGGCGTTTGTCTTTCCAAGTAACTGTTACGCACAATGGAGCCCTGCTTTCCTGAAGATGGCAAAATATTTGCCTGCTGATGGGAAGTAATGAATGAATCCCTTATTTTTGCTTTGCTTGTGCATGCAGCATTTGCTTTACCTATTAAACCATCTTTATCTCAGCCCATGAGTTTTCTCACTTCTACCCTTCCATTTATCTCCCCCATCCCACTGCAGGGGAGTGAGCAAGTGGCTGGGTGGTGCTTAGCTGCCTACGAGGGTTAAACCACAACAGTACATTTTTAGTTATTTCCTCCCCCTCAACACCAATATTTCTTTCATAACTGTTCCCAATCCTGCACTATGTTCTTGTACCAAATATTCTTGGTATGCCACGTATGCTTGGATAAGGACACTGATAAATACTAATTAATTAATCAGTTAGCTGTGCTACTGAAATTTTATCATGAAAACAAGAATGTTTCCAAATCCTTATTCCGTGCTTATTGTATTAAATACTGTAGTTTCACAACTCCTCTGTCTCTCTCTTCTAAGCCAAGTAGGTCTATCAGGTTAATTGCTTCTCACAAAGAAATTTTCAGCTCATTTTTACTGCATGCCTCTAGGTATGTCCCATATATGTGCTATTTTGGAGTGACTAAAGCATTCCTGAGAAATGTACAACATCATACTGCAAAGAAAACATACTGTTGACTTTAAGGTGATCTTACACGTTGTCCCAGATTTTATGTCTCTTTGAGAGGGGAGAAGAAGTAGAATTTTCACCTGAAATATAATGTGATCAATTCCAAACCATTGTATCACATATTTTTACAGCTCCTAAACAGAAACACAGTACCATATTCCTGTCACTGTCAATCATCTCACCCAAAATATGAATGGACCTTATTCACCCTCACCTCGCACTGCTGTATTTCCTCTGTTCTTTATCCTGAGCTTCCCTGCTTCCATGTCTGCAAAACTGTTGTGGTTTAATCTCAGCGTGTCACTAAGTACCACGCAGCCACTTGCTCACTCTCCTCCCTGCAATGGGATGGGGAGGGGAGTAAGCAAGGTAAAATTCAAGGGTAAAGAATGTAAAATATTATCAGGGTAATAACAATAATAGTAAAATTAATTTTAAAAGGGAAAAAGAGAAAGGGGCATAAAGCCCCAGAGAAACAAGTGATGCAAATTACAGTTGCTAACCCACTGACCAACACCCAGCTTGTCCCTGAGCAGCAATTGGCGGCTCCTGGACAACTCCTCTCCATATATATATACTGAGCATGGCATTCCATAACATGGAATATCCTTTTGGTCAGTTTGGGTCAGCTGTCCTGGCCATGCTCCCTCTCAACTTCTTGTGCACCTGCTCACTGGCAGAGCATGGGAAACTGAGAAGTCCTTGATTTAAAAGTAAGCTCTACTTAGCAACAACTGAAACATCAGTGTGTTATCGACATTATTTCACACTGAAAGAAAACACAACACTGTGCCAGCTACTAAGAAGATTAACTCTATCTCAGGTGAAACCAGGACAGTATCTACCACTTATTCCACACCATTTATGTCATACTACACTTCCAATGTCCTATCACTTTTCCTAGTTTTTGATATATGCACAGGTATATTCCCTTAGACACAGCATCTTATTTTATTGACCACCCATCGAGTTAATTTAGTCCATGCAATTAGGCTCCATCTGTCATAACAGTCTTTCAAGGCAGCAAAGATGGTATATGGCGTTGCATTGTTGCATGTTGAAGTCAGTTATGATTCCATCACCGCTGCACTTGTCCTATTTCATCAAATTTAATTTTTCATTAATGTGGCAATCCAAAGGGAGTGGAGTTCAGATCCCAGTGTGATGATGAGCATATAGCTGCTGTAGAAATGTTAATATACAGTGCTATATAGCACTTAACATCATGCAATTTAATTAATTTGCTATTTTTACCCCAAATAAAATCCCCTTGAGGCACACACCAGACTTCCCCATCCTCCCACCTTACCCAGCAAGGGCACCCAGGTTCTTGAGCAAAAGCAATCCTGCAGATCAGTTTGCCTTTGCCTGAGGTAGAAATAACCCAGAGTTTCCCCCAGCATATTTTCTATGTGCACTACAGGAATTTTATCCCCTTCCACAGTACCTAAAAGATTTATTTGGGCAGGGACAGACCAATTGGCAGATCCCCAGGTGTTGACTAGCCAGGTGGCCTTTGCTGAATGTGTATCCCAGTGTTTGAGGGTCCCACCAGCCATTATTCTCAGTAGAGTCTTTAGCAGTCCATTGCATTGCTCAATTTTTTTTTTCCAGGGGCTGGTGCGTGAGAGGAGATCTGAAATACCCACTCAGTGTGTTGTTCTTTAGTCCAAGGGTCTATGAGGTGATTTCAGAAATGAGTCTCTTTGTCCAACTCAATTCCTTCTGCAGTACCATGTCAGAGATACTTGNAGGAAGGGAAGGAAGGAAGGGAAGGAAGGAAGGAAGGGAAGGAAGGAAGGAAGGGAAGGAAGGGAAGGAAGGGAAGGAAGGGAAGGATTAGGAAGTGTCCCCCAGAGACTGGCTACCAAAGCGGAAAAGGCAAAAGATGCAATTATTAATAGGAGCCAATAGATGGCACCCGTAGCACAGAGATGCTGAGCACGCAGATTAAATTAGGTTCACGACCCGCAATTCTCTCATATCATAAACCAGTATTGCATAGAACAACGAAATGATAACATTTCCTAGGCCCCAGGGAGGATAGACACAACGGGGTGCGCATACAGCAAGTAAGGTATTACACGAGCACACATGCAGAAACTCTAAGAGCAAATCAGCATTATGACCAGTGACATTTGAATTAGTACAATGAACACCTAATTTGTCTTAACACTTTATGGTCAGATCTGTTGTTATCACAACCCTTTGTGCCTCCAACTGGGCACCAAAAAGGACTGCCATGGTTTAACCCCAGCTTGCACTACACAGCCACAGGCTTACACTCCCTCCACCCCCAGTGGAATAGGGAGGGGAATCGGAAAAATATAAGACCCATAGACTGAGGTGCAAACAGTTTAATAATAGTGGTCATGGTAAAAATAATTTTAAAGGGAAAAAGAGAAAAGCCAAGAAAAACAAGGGATGCACAATACGTTTGCTCACCACCTGCAGACCAATGCCCATCCCATCCCTGCGCAGCAATTGTCGGCTTCTGGCTGAATTGCCCCCAGTTATGTACTAGGCATGAAGTTGTATGGTACAGAGTATCCCTCTGGCCAGTTCATGTCAGCTGCCCTGGCAATGCTACCTCACAAATTCTTGTGCACCTGCTCACTGGCAGAGAACAGGAAATTGAAAAGTCCTTGATATAAAGTAGGCTTTGCTTAACAACTAAAACATCAGAGTGTTATCAACATTATTCTCATACTAAATTCAAAACACAACACTGTGCCACCTACTAAAAAGATAACTCCATCCCAGCTGAAACCAGAACAAGTATCCCCCTCTGTCTTAACATCACCACTCTGTCCTTGTCTGGATGTTTTACACCATCTGAGCTCCTGCAAAAGCTTTAAAGGACCTAGAGATGCCAACTCACATCCTGAAACATTATTAACAAACAGAGACATCTTATCTCTGAGCAAGGCAGCTCTTACATTTCAACAGCTGATATAAGACAAGGTGATAGGGTACATGTATGGTTTGTTGGGGTTTTTTGGGGGTTTTTTTTGGTGGCTTTTTGTAGGAAAAATACACTAGAAACAAAACAGAATTTATTGCACAATAAACAACTGGGTGTTGATTGCAATTTCCTGTCATTTCTCCTTCCTTTCCACTGGCACTGTTATCTTGCATATGAGAGACGTTGGTTAAAACCACATTCGTTGTATGTGCTTGAAATTTTACACCAGAAATTTAATGAAAACAAACCCAATATAAATATTTGGGAAAATTTTCTGGAAAACAAATACTGCAAAAATGTTAATATTTTTGCTAACTAAGCCACTGACTAATTTTTTTAGATTTTAAAAAATCCTGATATGATATGTGGTGCAAGAAAGTTTTGGGCTGTTTATGGTGAAGGTAGGAGGTGTTAAAATTAGTTTCTGTGCTGAAACTCAACAACTACAGAACAAAGGATCTTTCAATCCCTAGTGAGAGTTGCACTGTCAGATAACTGTCAAGAAAATTCACCCATTTATCACTGCATGTATTGGCAAATTTAAAAGTAAGGAAACAATATATAAAATTGAGTGAAACCCATGTGAAAGCCTGAAAACAGATCAGAAGTTGCAGACAAGTTTTATGTTGAATTGTGTGAAGGGAAAGCTAAAATGCCATTAAAAGTTTATGCAATTTAGACCATGTAAAATCAGTTAATGCTGGAGTTCATAGGAAACAAGTGAAGTCAACCAAATGTAGAGAAATGAGTCAGACAAGCAGATTCAGAAGAGGAATAGAATATTTTATTGGGAGTTGTATGCTTGAACAAAATAAATGCCCAAAGGTAAATATAAACAGTTGGAAGGAGGAAGAACTTGCATGCAGTGGTACACTCAAATTTTTAACTTCTGATCTAAGGCAGATAAAGAGTAGAGGAGGCAAATGCGAAGAGTACTATCAGAACACAATGCTCTCAGCCTCAGTGGCAGTTTGTTCTTCTCCACGAGTTACATGTTGTTTGAAAGAAAACACGCATTTTCAGTAGGCAAACAAAAAAACAGATAACAAGCCAAATAAGATGATAAAGAAAAAAGAGGGATAGACACTTCACATTGGAATCAGGAGATACATGATCTTGAGCAATGCTTAAGAAAAGATGACAGCACTGAAGTCATGAAATCCTAAAAGAGATGACAGTAAAGTTTAAACTGCTACTGTGAGAACAAGGAGGCATGAGAAGACCACTCAGGTTTACATTGAAAGGTCAAGTGGGGAAGGCAAGTGCATTATTTTACAGAAAACATTTTAACCGGACATCTCAGAAAGGTACTTAAAGTCAGTTTGTATTCACCTAACTAAAAAATGGATAACTGTATAGAATATTGGAAGTTCTATTCCAAAAGTGATTACATAAAAATTACACCTTCCTACTCAACAGATTTGATTGCTGTGTTTATTCAGAGTCAGATCTATTTACCTCAAAGACAAAAATATGCCTTTACAAGTTTTATTCCTGTCCTGTCTCCTTGCAGAGCCCACACAATTCAGCCAGGGGTCTAGATGTTATTCATTCTTGTGCAGCAGCTAAATCACTTTGCAAGTTTCAACCAAAGATACTTGTAAGAGCAATCAGAACACAGATTCAGTGCAGATATCATGGAATTAAATTTGGAGTAGGCCAGGAAAAGGTCTTATTGATTTCTCCTGGTCTTAAACGCTGTCTAATTTAAGATAATATTTAGCCAAATTAGTTTAATTTGACTAAATACTATCTTAAAATACTGACTTCCCTAGAAGTCATGCAGTTTTCCCACTGACTTCAGTCAAACCTGAAGTCATAAACTAAATCTCAGTCTCTGCCATATATTGACTTGAATGTAATTGACCTCTAGCAAACAAAAGTTTTGGGTTGGCAGTGTTTTTGTTAAGGAGGCTTTATCCAGATTCTCCAATATCCTTCACTGTTTGTAATATTATACAAAGGTATATATTCACAGAAAATATCTACAATGGACATTTCAGCAAGATACTTAAATTCAGATTGTACTCTTATATTTAACTAAAAACTGGATAAGATATAAGTACTCCAATTACCTATGCTATGTGAACTATAGAGATTCAACTCTTGATTCTCTCCGTTGTTCTCTGTTCAGTCTTTTAGTCTTTCAAAACTGAAATGAGGAGTTTTTCAATTCCACTGACACAAAGTTCTAGTAGCATGATGTAGTCTAAAATTAGAGGTGAAAAAAGTATTGTCACGAGGGGAATTATACCACAGAAATCTATTGAAGACAAACTAGATAGCAAAAAGTAAAAGCCTCCTTTCCCTTCCTTAGTAATTCCAGAGAGCTGCACGTGGTCAAAAATGTGTTTTCCATGACATTTTTAAAGCTTCAACAAATCATGTAGGAAGTTCCTACAGATTACCTGTTCTTATCTCCCTACTTATTATTGAGTTACAAAACCTTAATTAAGGCATTAACATCACCTTTTTCTGTCATGTTTGCTTTGTTTGCTGAGTTGCCAATCCTTAAAGAGATAGAGTCATGCAATACATACTTAACCAAATATAGATACAGTCTGTTGATTGCACTGAAACTCAGAATGCCAAGCATCAGCATTTTGAGAATATTATTATTAATATTTTCAATTTTGATGCACTTCTAGATTTATCAACCCAGAATACTAGCAAACCTTTGTCAATGCCTTATCTATCTCCAAAACTACTCTGTGCTGGAAATTGAGAGCATGCATTTTAAATACGAACAAATAAATGACAACTAAGACAATAAAAAGAAAGCAAGCAAGCCTGGTTATCTGTGGACTTCTAAATGAAAACCATTGCAAGATTAGGTGATAAGTGAAGCATTATATGAGTCTAAAATAACAATACATCTTTCTTCCCTGCTACGAGAAATAAAAATAATTGTACAGAAATGTGTGGTAGGCAATGATGTATCTCTTCTGATTAGTGAGACCAAACAGATCCACCAAGTCATTCTCAGAAAGGGTGTTTGACATTCTCACATAATCCATAAGGAAATTAAATTATATGGGTCAATGTAGGTGAAGAAAAAACCTGTATTTAAAAGCTGTCCTAAAAAATATGTCTGAATTTGCCTTTAAAGATATCTTAAAACACCCTTGGTCACAACTTCACTGAAGTACTACAGATGTTGCTGCAAATATAGTGACTTATACCAGAAGCTAAGAATCCAATCCATTATTTTTATTTTTTAATATCCTATGTAGCATGGCATAGGCTATCACTACTGAAATCTCTGAGCTATGTAAAAAGAGGGCACAAAGGGACCATTAAAAACATAGTACAATTAAATAAAAAATATCTTATAGCTGTTAAGTTATAGGCTTTAAAATATATATATATATGTATATATAATTTATGAACTCAGAGAATATTCCAATTAAGGAAGAATAGATCTAAATTGTACAGGATGGTGCTAATGCAAATCACAACTAATTAGCAAACTGCCAGTAACATGTAGGGACACCAAATACTGTTGAATGGAAATGCTACAGAAACAGGGTAACAATAACAAATATGATTCTGATACCATAATCAAAATGGAATCTGATAATTTTAATATTACCTTAATATGAATTAGGGAGAATAAAAAGAATTACGATTTTAAGCAGTTTTTTTTAGTGTCAGCACCAAGCATTTACTATTTTCTTAGCATTCAGCTTAGACTATAAAAACAGCACAGTGAGGATTCTCTCCTTTACCTTGAGCCATTCAGTGATGCAATATTTCTGTTTAAAATTCCTACAGAAATAGGATGAAGTTGACCAAAACATTGTTCTTTATCTTGATTATATTAATCTCTGAAGGTATACTGCCTTTTTAGAACAACAAAGACAGCCAAAGAGAAGGAATATAAAAAGAAAAGAAAAGGAAAAAGCCTAAAAACATTCCTGTCCTAAAAATGTTTTCCTTCCCTGTTTTAAGCTCCCTTTTAATTGACTACCTTAGCAACTGTTTTCATTTCATACGGACTGAACTGGGAAGCGTTAAGGGTATGAAAGCAGGATGTGTTTAACATACAGAATTACTGTGGTTTAACCCCTGCCAGCAAACAGTTACCACACAGCTGCTCGCTCACTCCCCTGCGGCCCCTGCCCTTGCTTCCCCCAGGGGGAGTGGAATCAGGAAAAAGAGTAAACTTCACAAATTGAGACAAGAAAAGTTTTAGAACTGAAACAAAATAAAATAATAGTACAAGTGATGCACAATACAGTCACTCACCACCTGCTGACTGATGCTCAGCCCGTCCCTGGGCAGCGACCAACTGCTCCCAGCCAGCTCCTCCCTGTTTATATACTGAGCATGACGTTCCATGGTATGGAATATCGCTTTGGCCAGTTCAGGTCAGCTGTCCTGGCCATGCTCCTTACCAGTTTCTTGTGCATCTTCTGTCTGGCAGAGCATGGGAAACGGAAAAGTTCTTGATTTAGAGTAAGTGCTACATAGCAACAAACTAAAACCTCGATGTGTTATCAATGTTATTCTCATACAGATACAAAGCACAGCATTGTGCTGGCTACTCAGGGGAAAATAAACTCTTTCTCATCCAAAACCAGAACAAGAATGGACTTACGAAACGGTATAAACAACTGTGATGTTGCTGAGTAACTGAAGACATTTAATTAGTAACATGGTAAAACTGAACACTGCACATCATAGGAATAATTTAAGGGGAAAAAACCCAGCATACCTGCAATCACCACCCTTTGGGATTTGGCAGAGATGAGTAAAGAATGGCAATTTAATACTTAAAATTCTTGCAAGTCAATTAATAGTGGTCAGGACTACTGAAAACATTAGTAACAAGTATACTGGTGAGAACAATACTGAAAGATTGAAGATGTGGACTAAATATCCTTGTGGTTTAGGGTTTTTCACATCTGATTTTTGTTATTCCATATCAAATCTAATACTGTCAGCTAGATCCATGGCCTAGATCTGCAGCCCCATGTGTACTATTCACTGACACTGTACAACCGCTTTCTCTCAAAACATTCAAGTACCAGTACGGACTGGAAGTCATATAAGATGCCAGGAAAGCTCAGCCTTTCTGGAATAAACCTGTTGCCATCTTCACATAGGAACTCCTCCAATAAACATGAGATACTAGAGGTGAACAAGTATATCCTGTGGAGGGTTAAGAGCTGGACTCAATGATCCTTGTGGGTCCTTTCCAACTCAGCATATTCTATGATTCTGTGATAATTTTTGAGAGACAAGGGTGGTACTAAGCTAAACATCACACACCTAAGAATGGTCAGTTTTTCATTGTTGATGCTTTGAAAAGTGATATGTTTTGTTTCAGCTGCCTCTCAGAAGCTGTTGTGATACAAACATACATAGAAACTAGGGTGGAAAAGAGGGATTTTCTCTGAAGAGATATCAGAGGAAAAAGACTGTTCTTCCTTGCTATTGTCCCATGTTCTGCGATCACCTCATATTGTTATTTGTCATGTTCAAAATCCCAGTACTTAAAATCATAGTCATAGAATCATTAAGGTTGGAAAAGACCTTTAAAATCATAATGTCCAACTGTCAACCCAGTATCCCTACCATGTTCATCACTAAATTGTGTCCTCAAGCACCACATCCACAATTTTTTGAACACTTTCAGGGAAGGTGACCCCACCACTTCCCTGGGCAGTCTTTTCCAATGCATTTCAACCCTTTTCTGTGGCACGTCTTTTCCTAATATTTAAAACTTTTCTGGTGTAACTTGAGGCCATTTCCAATAGTGTCAGTATTTGCGCTTTTTTTTNTTTTGTTCTGCTGACTTTTTGTCTCATTCTTTTTATGGCCGTATAATTTTTCTAAAATTCTCCTTACAGGGCTCAGAGAGTTCTTAGCTATGCTGTGACTGTGCACTGGAACAGGTTGCCCAGAGAGGCTGTGGAGTCTCCCTCACTGGAGATATTCAAGAACTGTCTGGAAACAATTCTGAGCAATGTGCTCTAGGATGACTCTTCTTGAGAGGGGAGGTGGGACCAGATGACCTGCTGTGGTTCCTTCCAACCTGACCAATTCTGTGTTCCCATGTACCTGTGTAATTTTTGTGAAAAGACTTTCTAAAGTGTGATTATTTTACTTTTACCATTCCCAAGAGGAATGGGATGCAAAGGTAAGGATTTCTCTCTTGAACTCTGTAAAGGGCTGTAAGTATTGGTAGTACGATACATGAAACAATATTAGCAATAGATTGTTTGACCTATAGCTCATAAAATTTTGTTGTATTCTAGCTCCACAAAACAGTTATGAAGTACCAAGCTCAAGCTTCAAGTGAAAAAATAGTCAGAATAATTTTTGCTTACAATTTAGCTCTCATTCCTTGAAATACAATCGGGAATCTGAGCCAAACTTTCTATTTCTATTGCCACAAGCAACAAAACTCTACAGAATAAAGTAGGATGCTCACTGGCATCTATGTAAATTTGTTGAAGAAATGTCTTCACCCCACGTTTCCAGTCTCAGATGTCCAGTTCCAGGAAGAAATAATTTAATATTTGACTGGTACAGCCATAGGAATGGCTCAAGTTGGGTACCCTGGGGAAATGAATCCACAGGAATTACACTGTTACAATCTAAGTTTCCTGCCTGTCTTGCAACAGTTTGGTCCAATGGTATTATTAAGGTCTGGGGTCTTCTTGTTCCCTGCTGGTTCTCTTCACTATCTCGAGGTGGGCTGTTTTTCCTCCTATCTATGTTTCAACTTCTGCTGATGGGGATACCGACCTTCTTTGCTTCCTTACCTTCCAGTGTAAACCATACTTGGGAGCCTTCCTTTACTAAAGCAGATAAAAAGCTCAGTGAAGCTATAGAAATTTCACACCTTGAGATCCGAGATTTCAGCGTGTCTAGCTACTAATGCTAATAACTTACACTAAGTGACTAATTTCCTTTATTCCTTTTCAAATGCACCTCAGTCATGTTCTTGTAACAACTCCCAGGCAATTCTATTTAGTTTCTGTTGTAAACAGCTGTCTACTGGGTCAAAAAGGCTGATAAGGTGAAAGAAAGCATATCATCACTCTCTCAGAGTGCTCTCATTGCTCTCTTCAGGCTTTGAAAGAGAAATAGAGATAAAATCTAGCAAAAAGAGATGTTTCAGTAACAAAAGGGAGGAAATTAATCTCTGAATATACACAGGGAACAAGTCTATTCAGTAGGAAGATGCTATCTTCTCATAGACATTCATAATAGTAGATTTGCTACCTGAAATGCTCTTGTAACAATACAACATAATGAGGCTGGTTGGAGGTAGTCATTTGTAGAGTAACCAGGGTAGGTATGAGCCTCAGACACTCGTGTTTGTGGTCTGGTAGCTGTAGCACAAATCCATTTTAAGTGATGTTTTAAGACAATATGCTAGACCGTAAGACAAAGTGGCTAAAAATGTCTGTCCAGTTCCACAGACTCTGTTAGGGAATATTAGTTCCATAACAGAGGAGCACCATGTGGGCAGTATAACAATTTATGTGCCACAGCTTGTTCATGAGAATTCAGAACGTATGTTTTGGTCTTGGTTATCTCAACAAGACAGTTATTTTAAGTAGATCACACCTGATGGCTGAAGCCAAAGTAGTGATAATTAGTCAGAAAATGACTTCTGGAATGAGGTAATTAAGAAATTATTTATGATGTCTGGACTTTTAGCTGTTGTGCGTTATGGAAGGAAACTGGGTATAAATTAAATGTGAAATGGAGTAATAAATAAGGAACCTGAAAACCACACTGGCAACTGATGAACAGCCGTAAAGCCAATGCTACTTTGCAGCCTCTTTCAACAAAAATGTTATAAAATCAATTTAATTTCATTATGAACATGACTTCTTGCTACCTCTATATGCAGAGATTGCAATTGATTTTATGTGAACAATTTCATATTACTCTTAAATTTCAAAGAAACACAAAAAATCCTTTCTCAATATTTTGAAAATTTTTTAAAAACTTGTACCGTGATACTGTAAATTCTTGTAGGATCTTTCAGGTTAAGGTGCATTTCTCTCTCTGTAAGTCAGACCAGGGTACTTTTTTCTCTCTCACACTAGTCAGTGAAATTAATGCCCTCTGAGCAGACACCTTGCATTACCAACTCCTCAAAAGACATATGAAATTTTTCGGAAGACCACCTTGCCTCTACCTTGATACTGTGTTGTGCTTCACATTCTAAGAGTTGTCCAGGGTCCCATTAAGGCTTCACAAATGGAAAAGGCAGTTCCTTACTCACCACTGTTTTCATAATCATCCTTAGCATAAACACTTCACATAATGAATATCTTTACAAAAAACTCGAATATAAGCAATGTGATTGCAAAGCTGTCATGTTCCTTTAAAAATAGTGAGGGAAGCCAGATGCAGTCACATTCCCCTCTGAATTTAGTGCTTGATTAAATCATAAGCAAATCATCAGACTATGATGAGCAAACCCCTCTGTATACCTAATGATGTTATAATCATCAAAGCAATGTAAAAAAATTATATCTCGAAGCAAAGGCTGATTGAGTCTAGTATTTTCTAAACATGCATGGATTGTTGATTAATATATCTTATACAATCCCCAAAAGTAGACCAAAGCATATAATTCATTAAAGTCTGCTGTCTGGAACTGCTGATTGATTACGCTCATATATCTGGGATCAAGGACTGATTTATGGCAGTTGTCTCTAACTCACTTTTTGAGGGATAATATTACAACCTTATTGGGTCAAGTAATAAGTACTCCGCAGGCAGGAATACCAAAACACAGGCACCAACACCAAAGTATATGAGTATATCAACATCAATAAAGGTACATAAGAAACTTTTTTTAAGCAACTGAAGTACATAAAAGCAGTACAGAAAGTTTTCCAATTGCTGATAGAAAATATCTCTGATTAGGTTACTATGAGTTATATGGCTTTATGACAGCTGCCTTTCAGTCACTAGACCTTCAAGAAGTTACATTATAATAATATGTATTTGGACCAATATTCTGTATATTTTCAATTTACTTGCAAAAGTTGAGTTCTATGTAATCAAAGTATACTCTTCAAAAAGAAACAATTCAATAAAGTTTTACCATATCTCTAGCTATTAGGAATCACAGGTATAAAGATCTCTGAAAAAGGAAAAAAGGAAAACAAAAATTTGGCACAACTCATGATATAAATAGACTGCTGATTTATTTGTCAGGCTAGTCAGCTCTGGTACAATGCTAAGCAATAAAAGAGCACCACAGTCTGCACACAATCGTACATCTGCAAATTTTAACCGACGGAGAAACTGAGGAACCTGGCAGTTCTGTGATGGCTGCAGAGCAAATAAACAATGTCAAGAGGAGTAATATAAGATTTTCTGCACTCCCTTTATTAGAAGGCTAGGCTCGAAAATACTTCGTTGTTGCTTCTTTTTCTTCTTGATGCAAACTCTTATTTTTTATGTCTTTCATTACATACTTATAATCATATTCATAAAGCATTCACAGCATTCTGCACAGCTGCATTTCACCAGCTCTTTGATGCACCGCACGAGAGCACCGAGGCCATGTTTTCATTTTAACTGTTTGGGATTCTCCTGCTAAGGAACAATCACTAGAATGTACCACAAAAATTATAAATACTTTATATTAGTGTAGACCTGCAGCCTAAATTAATTAATTAATACTTTATATTAATTTATATTAATACTTTGTATTAATTTGGGCCTTCATCAAATTCTCAGTACAATTCTAGACATTCCTACTCTGTAACATTCCTGTATCTGTAGGACACTCCTGCTATCCTACATTATCCTTTTTTTAAAGTCTTTTTACAACCCGCTGCTGCAAACTAAAGACACTTAAGTAAAGTCCAATAGATTTATCAATGCCAGTAAGGACAGAGCAACTTCCTTTGAACTCAAACAAAGAGTATAATCCTTGTATCCAGGTGCATAGGTTTGCCAGAAACATGGCAGATCCGACACCATGGTGAATCCATCAGAGGTTCTGGAGCTATGTGCTGGAGAACACCAGAATTCTTCTGTTTCAAGGGCCATCAACATACTTAATTTGGAGAAAAGCCAGGTAGAGGTGTGGCAAGAGGGGACATCAAGCTCAGATATATATTTTCTTCAGAAAAAGAAAACCATTGTCCTGAAAAATCAAACTGGCAATGTAGACCAGCTCTTAGCAAAATCCAGAATGTTTTTCGCTCAAAGAAAAAGTGACCTTTTGAAAATATTATTTCATATCAGCTTCATTATGAGCACTTGATAGGCCTGTATATTGGTGTCATGACCTTGTCTCCTACTTCACTAGGCTTTTGCTGTGATTCTGAAAATCATAGAATCATAGAATAATTTGGGTGTAAGGGACGTTTAAGGCTTATGTAGTCCAACTCCCCTGCAATGAGCAGGGACATCTTCAACTGGATCAGGTTTCTCAGAGTCCTGTCCAACCTGACTTTGAATGTTTCCAGGGGTGGAGGATCCACCACCTCCCTGGGCAACCTGTTCCAATGTATCACCATCCTCATCATAAAAGGCTTCTTCCTTTGAATCTAGTCTTTTAGTTCAAAGGCATTATGCCTTACCTTATCACAACAGGCCCAGCTAAATTATTTGTCCCCATCTTTCTTATAAGCCCTCATGAAGTATTGAAAGGCCACAATAAGGTCTCCTGAGTCTTTATTCTACAGGCTAAACAATACCAACTCTCTCAGCCTGTCTTCACTGGAGAGGCATTCCATCCTTCTGATCAATTTTGTGGGCCTTCTCTGGATTTGTTCCAACAGATCCGCATTCTCCCTGAATGTTCTTCAAAACACGTTTAAAACATCAGGAAGAAAATGGTTTGAAATTATGTTTCTTTGTTTTCAACATTTACAAACAATCAGTTACTTAAATGGCAAGAAAAATATTACCAGAAATATATTTCTTAAATTATTCTGTTTTTAAATGAAAGAATAATACCAACAGGGCCATTTCCCACCTCTAAAATGAGCAAGAAAGAACTGTGCTTGTCTCTGAAGACTGCAATATCTCATCCCTTTCACACATAAGGACTATTCCATGCTTTCTAAGACCTAAAGCCCGTCCAAGTCTGGCACAAATCAGGTATAATTTCACAAGTATTCACAGAGCAATGTAAGGGCCAGTAATAGATGGTTCATTCCTTAATTTGACTTTTAGGAATCTGAGCTTTGACAAGCCCTTCCTAATAGAGCTGACCCTTAGGCATAGCCTTTAACTTCTAACAGGGCTTTCCAGTTATCAACAGAGAAAGTATTCATGATAAAGTCAAAAAATGTCCAAGGCAGTATTGTTGCCCTTTTGAAACTGCCTTTTTACCAAATGCTGCTGAGGTACTGTCAGCACACTGGCACTTTGGGGACCCTGGGGGCTTGCAGTCATTCTTAGCCATTGACAGAAGGGTGCTTGCAGTTACAGTGCATGTAGCAGGGCCAAACCCAAGGGATAGATATACATATATACATATATATACAGGGAAGGGGGGAGGCAACATGAAGAAAGAGGACTGAAAGGAAAAGAAAGCATCCAGGTGTTACGTACCCTTTTTCAAAACCACTTCAGAGCAACTGGACTGTTAAAGCTCTGAATACTTCTGCAGGCAGGAGTGAGAACAGACAGGGTAGAGAGAAGCTGTGAGAACCAGGACCTAGCCCAGGGTAGAAGCAGCTAGTGAGGGGATGGGAAAACATTCCTCATTGCACAAGTTAAGGGGCTGAGTGGCACAGGGCATTGGTGGGGAAGACATTACTGGAACAGGCACTACCACCTGTAGTAGCAAAAACACCTCTATTTAAAAAAACAATCAGTTTGTGCATATCTAAATGATCACAGAAGCTTCCGTTCTACAACTGCCCTTGCTGGGGCAGCTTTGCTGTAGCAGCTTTGCTGTCCCTTTCAGCCCGCTGAAGTTCCAGACAGACCTCCACACACCCAACCCTGTAACCCAAATCACTATCACAAATAAGACTGCCCACAAACACTGGCTGACGAGAGGACCTCAGAGACCACAGGGCACAGCGGCTACTTCAGAACTGTGGCTGGGGTGCAGAACTAAACCTTTGGTGGCAAAGGCGCTGCAGTGATTCATGTGGATCCTGGGTTGGAACTTTTTCAAGAAGTATAGCAGATTAGAGCTGATTTTGACATACAAAAATTAAAAGAAAAGCAAATAAGTAGCCAAGGAAATTACACCATAACAGGGTTTGCTTTTCCATGACCTTACACCCAGCTTCAATGTTTACATTAAAATGCTACTTCTCCTATCCCCCGGCTCTTTACATCCCACTCTGCCCTGATTAAGAATTCCCCAAATGTGAAAAGTATTAGTTGGAAGTTGGAAGTTAGGGATGGCTTCTGGTCTCTGCTGACCTACACAGAGCAATGAAGCAATGCTAAAAATTAAGCTTGGGAGCTTGTCAGACTTCTTTCAGATGAGCTTGTAGCAAAAATATTTTTGCTTGCTGCATCCCTCTTTTACGCTGTCAAGGCTGGAAAATGCTACCAACCAGGAAGAAGGAAGAGTGTGGGGTTGCAGTAACATTCTTTCCTGATACTTTTGAAATATAGCACAAAGATTGTGTGGCAGTAAATAGTTATTCTCAAATTTTTATTTTTAAACACACCATCCTGAATGAAGGAAGCAGCAGCATGGAATAAGAACCTACATCAATACACATGGGGAAATGTACTTTGCCAAAGATACAGAAGTACAGTCTCCTCAATGCACAACTCTGCATAAAAAGTATGGTAGTTATCTTGGCTCCAGAAAGCAGCTATTAAAAAAAAAAAAAAAAGAAACAAATATTGAAGCTACCAGGAGAAGATTCCATTAGCGATGTGCTAAAATTAATTTTAGTGAGGTCTCTCTGCTTCACTTGGCGAGAAAACCTAATGCACCAAATGGTCCCTCAGTTTCTGATGAATGCCTTTAATCCTGTGCGGCTGAACAGTTGCAAACTACCGATGCTAGAGAGCATGGAGTTCTGGAAGTCATAAAATATTCTTAGCAGTGATGTCTTGAGCTTTGAAGGGAATCCAAATACATGTGTTTTCTAAACATCCACTGGATTAATGGATCTGAAGTGCAACATGATGATTTTCATCTTCCTTCACTGGAAACGGAATGTGGCATATGCAAGATAAATGCAATTTTGCAACAAAGTATGCTTGGCATTAATTTGTCTTTAAGTCATAGATTGACACCTAAAGTGTCAGTGAAGACAGCATATTTTTGCTGTAATTGGGAAGATACAGGAGTAAAATTCATGTTTTCCCCACATTTTTCCAAGCATAAAGGCAGGCGCTGAGTTCATCACATGCTAAGGGTAATGCAGAAGTAGTAGACTGGTCTTGAGGCCAGTACCAGGTGCTTCAAAGGGAGATGCAAGCTGCAGATTTAAGAGCTAAAAAATTACTTGCTCAAAAGAAAAGTTACGACATGCCCTTCACCCTTTCTCTCATCCTGGATGAAAGATTGCTTTCATCCAGAAACACTTGGGCTTTGTCTCTTAAATTTTTGCATTTCTGTTTCTCAAACCTTTCACATGTGTTAATCAAAGCCACTGTTTATCAAAGAATTAACTTAAAAATCCAGTAAGTCTTTGTATTTTGGGGTTTTTTTTTTGTTTTTTTTTTGTTTAATTTTTTTTTAATTTTAATTGTTCTGCATAGGTAGTCTATTGCTGCTGATCACTACTGGCTGCTAATCTAGTGCTTTGACAGTGACACTTTTTGTTTCCTGAGACGCAATGCCTCCGACAGTTCCCCAGAAAAACTGCAGCTATGCACAGTTACGTACCTGTGATCAGGTATGTAAATATGTAAGTACATTGGCTCTGAAGATTACAATCTCTTTTTGGAAACATGGATATTGCCTTTGTAAGCTTTTTGTTCTTCAAAAATAATGAAATGTGAGAAGAAATTCTGTGTTCTCTGCTGGCATTGGCATCAGCTTGACTGGACTGCTTACCTGAACTGATAACAGTATATTCAGCCAGGGGAAGGGACTCAAGAATACTCTCTGCCTGACTGCCAGAACCTCCTGCCAGAGCCCTCTGATTAAGGGACAAAGCAGGTTGTTCCATTACATCCTAGTTTTCCAAATTAAAGTGAGAATTTTTTTTTAATTGGTGTGAGTTTGCAAACAACCACTTCCCATAACTGGGGAAATCTATTAAAGTTTCTCATTTCAGGCCTGGAAAAGATACCAGTCATTCAGTGCATTCCTGAACTCCAAAAACCTGAACCAATATACACTGGGCTTTGATGTTTGCTGTTTTTTTTGTCCAAGTCAATTTCTCTTCTATGTTTCATTTGCCCAGGGGATGCCAAGTTCCCTTGCAGTTGAAATCAATGGTATCAAAAGAATAATTCTTTAGCAACATCAATGGCAGGAAAAATGTAAGTCTTATTTAATGTTGACTTCCAAGGTCTTAAGCCCTGTTTCAGTTGCTTTTCCATTAGTCACAAAATTCAGGAAGGGCACAAAGCATATGTGTGACATAACAGTAACGTTTAATAGCTTTCAACATGCTAACTGAGTAAAAAACAAAGCAAAGATTTTACTGGCTTCTTCGACTCATTTCTCCCGGGGGCTACTTTGCAGCAAAAGTTTTTAATGGATCAATAGCATAATTCAGTCCATATGAATAATTTCATAAGTCTTGGGTTCCTGTGACTTCTCTGAATGAATCAATTTTGCTTTAAATCTCAGTAAGTCATTGAATCAGCAAGCAGAAGATTAAAGACCTTGTTCTGAGAAGGGGAGAGAAATGAAGTGCAGTAAAAAAGAAGCAGAAAGCTGTAAGAAAAGAGAAGGGAAGGGAAAGTTGTTCTTAAAGAGTATTTGTAAGTATTCAGTAGGAGCATATAAAGAATGGGCGTAGCATAAACTGACCACTGTCAGAAGCTTAGCAAGAGTAGTTAAAGGACTCTGCTTAGCCAATTTCTGCCCTCTGTTTTACAAGTGTAAGCACATGATATGTATGTGTGACATTGCAAGCTACCTAAAAAAAAAATGTTCTCCCTGTGACTACTAATAACAAGCTGTGGTCCTAAGTTGTAATTATCACCAAAAAATCCTTGGCACTCTTTGCCATGCAGATGCATTTTATTGGGAGAAATGGAAACACAGTTATGCAAAAAAAAGTATCTCTAAAACAAAGATTTAGTAGCAAGCCAACCTTTTCTTGATTAGTTGGTTGTGAGTTAGGTCATCTCTTGCCATGAACTGCCTCTGGATCAGAAGACTTTTACATTCTTGAGACTGAGAGCTCTTTGATCAGGCTCAGTCCTATGTTAACACATATAAATGGCTTTGGGAACAGATTTTGCTTCATGTCCTGCCAAGAGCGTGGGCAAACCAAGATAACAGTTGACCACTTATATCCAGCTGTGCAGGAAGCCCTTGTGAGTTTCTGTTCCAGTAAAGCACTATCCTACTCAGAGAGCATCCAGAATCATTCATAACTATGATCTAAATTTTGGGTTGTTTACAGTTAAAAAGACATCCACTTTAGCATCCAGAAATGGGGGAATAAGTAGGGTAGCAGAATGTAAAGTGAACACCTCAGAGCAAAGCACACCCCAAATATTACCACATTCATTGGCAACTGCAATAAAACATCATAGCAGTGTCCCTTCAGTATGCCCCGAAGCTCCAAGGTGCTGTACAATAAAATACTTAATAATTATCACACTAAGTTTTTAAAAGGCTAGAATAGCATCAAATGAAAGCACAAAGTGAGAGCAACCCAAATAAGAAGGAAGAAGTCTGAAATCACAGGATATGATTCAGAGAGTATTTATATTACAAAGACATTAGTGTATTCCTCACAGTGATTAAAGTATCATCTTTCTGCTTCTGACTTCAAGAAAATTTCTATGGATCTCGAATAACAGATGTTCTGCCTGATGTGTTGGGTTACAGTACCATACAAACACAATTATAGAACTTTGAAATCAATACAGAGCTGTACAGGAACGTGATGTCCAATAAAAATGGTATTTCCAAGTCCCATGAGCCCTAGCTCTTCATACAGCAATAGAGAGAGTGAAGAGTAGTGAATGACCTCGAGCTTGATTCCATTGTTAACTGACCTACTCTTGCAAAGTGCAAGTGAAAGTTTTCTCCCTTTCACAAATTGCTTGTGTCAAAGCATACAGCCTTTTCATATCTTTTTCATCTGACTTCTATGAGTATTACCTACAACTTACCTATGCAGAATACAACCTAACCCTAAACAGTATCAATTTCTTTCAACTAAGGTGCATGCTACAGTTGATAGGCTTTGATACCTTTAAATTACTCCTATCCTGAAGGCTGAATTGAACCGAATTAAAACTGAGATCTTACATAAGAAAATATGCTTGTTCTTTGGAGGACAGGGAAATATGTCAAAAACTGTGTCAATCTGTTGTTCAGTGAAATTGACAGCAGTACTAGCAGTCTTCTGTGTCTATAAGATTGTGTGTCTACCAGATTTTGTGACTGGAATACGCTCCCTGTGTGGGGTGCGGATCATCAGAAGCATCCCAAAAGGGAAGGATTTACCTTTCACCAAGTTCAGTAGATGCTGAGGAGCTTTAGTCCCCTAATAGATTAGGTCTAGGTTGGACTGTGCTTCTGTTGACTACAGTCAGGGAGCTTGAACTAATCTCATAAACAGACTTTGGGTCTTGGAATTATGTGGACTAGGATAATTACTACTTGAATAAGATTTTGTAAAACATTTGATCTGTGACACAGCTGTTGAAGCCATTATCAGAATCTTTGCAGGTTTCAGCAATGTTTACCGGTAGCATTCCAGAATCTGGAAGCCCATGCCAAATACTCACCTTCAGTGAACGGCTTGGTTACTTTGCCTCCCCAACTAAAAGCACTTTACACTAAGAGACAGTTTTCATGCCATACAACAAGACTTCCTGTACTTTGCGCAGCTGCAGAAGCTGTCCTGCAGAACAGGTTATGTGCTTTTGGTAGGACAGTTTCCCCACTGCTTGGACTGCAGCCCCTGAAGTGACTGACACAACCACAAATTTCCTTTCCATTCTAGGAGAGAGAAATCAGTGAAATAAGTGAAAGCCATCCCAGTTGAGAGAAATCTTCAGAGATACAGAAATTATGTACTGTGACACAGAGAAAAGAGGAGTATGGCTGGAGTCAAAACAGGTTAAAGAGTGAGGAAAAGGCAGTAGGAACTATTTATAATAATGCCTTTATATGAATGAGAGCACCTGGATCAACTGCAGGAGTCATATTGAAATTTAGCTAAATGATGCTAGAATAGCCTGCTCATTTGTCTTTCATCCACTTGGCCCATGCAAGGCACACATACGTCTTGGAAACTGAGCAGTGGGTCAACAATGAACTGCCAACAAAATAGACTTTCTGAAGAGGCAGTGAAATGGGGGATAGCAAGGATCAAAATGGCTGAGCTAGGATTTTCATATCTATTCCCACAGAACCATCCCTTCAAACTCTTCCTGGGTTTCTACACACTGACTACAGAAACTCATGAGATGAATTGTTCACATCTCTATTCCCTGTAGGAAAATGTTTTCAACTGTTTTTATTTTCCTCAGGCATTTTGACAAGACTAACGAGGAAAAAAAATGCAGAAGAGAAATAGAGAAGTGAAGGAAGAATGAGCTGCTTAGTGAATTAATGGTGGCCCACAGGATATTTCATCTTCCTGCTTAGAATTCACTTAGCTTTAGTGGTTGTTAACTGGAATTTGTATAATAAGTTGCGCCTTTTAAAGCAGTTAATTTACACAAGCTTAGACATTTCAGAAGGAAACATTGCAGGCCTTTGTTGTCCCTTTTCTTTGGCTTCTTCAAGAGAAAGCAAGCACGAAATCAGCATGGGCATTTGGTGGGGACCTATCACTTGAGGCATTCTGGACAGGGACAGATTGAGGTACAAAAACCTGAGGATAGTTTATATGCCTGCAGGTTCAAGGATAAGTGAAAATTTTACTTTGCAGTGCTCTATACCATCTTTTATAGGACTAATGGAGACAGAAAAGACAGTCTTACAGTTAAAATTGCACATAAAATATCTCCAAGTTAATTTTAGAGTCAGTAAATTGAATATATGTTCCTGGTAGTGTCAGTACGTAATACAACTATTCCCAAGAGACTAAGTCTAGGATTTGCTTCTTCCAATTTATTACTAATGCTAAGAGAGCAGGACCTTGACCATAAACCTCTATGGTTTAATGGAACAGTTTTTATTGTTTTTAATGTACCTTACTTCAGTGCATTGCAGGCAGCATAACAGTAACCTCCAAAAGATGAATGTAGTGCAGATAGAAAGAGTCAACGTATTAGGTACAGAAAAATGTATCTTCCTCTTTCCTGGGTGTTTGAAAGTCAGTTTAGAGACTAACATTTTATTTATGCAAGCACCTCAGAAATTAAGAGGATATTTAAGACTCTTTGGTTTTAAGATTTCACTTATGGAATCACACAGAGTCGTTTGAGGCTGGAAGGAACCTCTGGAGACTGTCTAGGCTGACCCCTGCTCTTGAACCATAGTCAGCTAGAGCAGGTTGCTTGGTGTTCAATCAAGTTTTGTATATCTCCAAAGGTATTCAATATCCAAAAATATTCAAGGATTACACAATGTACCTGGGCAACCTCTTCCTGTGTTTGACTTACAGTAGAAAAAGGGGGGGGGGTGTGTGTGTGTTTATATTTAAACAGGATTTTCTGGAATTGAATTTTTACTTCTTACACAACTGAGAATAGACTGACTTTGTTTTCTTTATTCAGACATTCTTATCCATCAATGAGATCCTCCCTGAACCTTCTTTTTTAAGGCTAAACAAAGCCAGATCTCTCAGCCTCGCCTCATAGGAAATGTGCTCCAGTCCCTTCATGATCTCAGGGGTCCTTTACTGGATATCCTCCAGCATGTTCATGTAATTCTTGTGCTGGGGAGTCCAGAACTGAACATGTACCCCAGATGTGATCTCACCAGTGCAGAGTAGAGGGTAATAACTTCCTTGAACTGAGAACAGCTTTCTTACTGCATTCAGAGATGCTGTTGGTCTTATGTGCTTCAAGGGCACATTGCTGACTTATCTTCAACTTTTCCCTGAGGACTCCTACATCACTTTTTTTTTGGAAAACTGCTTTCCAGCTTTGGTCCATGAGGTTATTCTTTCCTGTACAGGAAAGATGTACAGGATGCTGCATTTGTCTCAACAAATGTAATAATCAGTCCTCTCAAATTTATATCATCTGCAAAATTGTTATGGGTGCACCTTGTCCCACTGTCCAATGCATAATTGAAAATGTTAAATTGTATTACACATGACATAGATAGTGTCATTCATCATTTTCAGCCACTGCAATAAAGAATGATAGTTAACAAAAGCACATGTTTTCCATAGCAAGTAGTATTTTAGCAAATCTAGTGTACATTTTACTGACAAACACATCTTTCGCAGTGACAGAATTCTCTTGGGATCAGTTTTATAAATAAGAGCATGTTCTTCTCAAAAAAACCCCCAAACAACAAACCTGGTGGGTGCAGGACAAAGAAACTGTGATAAAGGACTGACTTTGCCAAAAGCTAGAAGTCAGCAGCAACTATTCCAGGCAACTGATGTCCTATGCCAACTTATGTATCTACACCAAAAAGGTATAAAAAATAACTAATTGCTTATGTAAGATGAACCTCTGCAAGAGCTTCACTGCATCAAATCTCCCAGGCAGGTCCAAACCCTTGCTGGGGAACCCTGACTGACTCCAGTCCCTGTGATACAGATAATCTTGGAAGTGAGACTACTTCTGTTGTTCATCAACCTCATTGTGGGAGCATTTTCTTGAGTCTCATACTAGTAACACCTCACATAATATATAGTAACTAGAAAGCAATGGTTGGAGTTTTATTTTGTAGTCCTTATAAAATTAATAAAAAAATTTATGAGGGAAAAGAAACAGTGAAAAGACCTCACAAAGCCAAAATACTTTTCTGGATTAATTAAAAGTTTAGGAAATCTGTCCTACTGAAAGTCTGTCTGGCGTCTCTGTGGATTTACACACTATAATAAAATATCAGTGGCGTCTGAAGAGTCCCCTCTATCTCTACAACCATATAATGACATATTAGATCTTTGTAGGAACTGAGAAACCAACGTTAAGTGTGAAGTCCACAAGCCCTTAAAGTTTCACCTTTAAATTGTGTTGAAATCCGGAACATTTAAATACCACATTCATTTGCTACTCTAAAGTAGGATAACTGGCCACAGGCATAAGAAGAGGCTGTGTGAGTAGCATGAGAACTAAAGAGTCAAACTGATGACCCAGAGTTTTGTCAGAGAGACTTGGGACTAGATGGTCTTTAATGTCCATTCCAATCTCTTAACATTATATGGCTATGATTGTAGATTGTGTTTCACTGGAATTGACCTGGCCCTTGATTTCTGTAGGGAACCATATTTTCAGGCCATCATTTTTTCAAATCTCTAACTTTCATTTGTCCTGAGAAAGCTTGTAGATTACCTACATTATCCTTTAGAGATACAGGTTCCCTTGAAGCACCTGCAGGGAAAATGCACGTCTTCCTCCCATCCAGCTGCTGGTGCATCCAAGAAGATATATTTTAAAATCAGCACAATGCATCTCAAGGAAAATCTCCTGGATATGGTGCTTGACATGCATTTTATGGAATGATTTAATTTTGTGTGCCAGCAACAGTCATCACAGTACTAGTAAATTATTCGACTCTTCGCATATTGACTAATGAAAATGATTGCACAACTACCAAAGAATTGTGACTTGGACCTGCCCATCCCCTCATGCATTTCAGACACCAATGTTACTTTTCAACAAATACACACTATAGAAAGAATCTAGTATGCTAAGATGTCTGCAATTATTATTTATAGATAAAAACCTCACTGTGTTCTAGGGCACTGACACTCTACAATGATTTAAGTCTCTGGACCAGGCTGTGAAAAATGGGAAATTATTCTTACCCTGGTTTCTATGTTAGGAAAAATAGCTAAATTTCTTTGCACCATGTAGAAATTGTAAAAAAATTATTGGTTCCTCCTATTATTAAGGGCAACACTGATCATAGACTCTTCATCAATTCTAAGTCACTACTACATGGACATACCTATTTCATTAGCAAAGAGCATTTCTATCCATTTTCTGCTCAACCTGTGTTACTGACTGTGTTGACTAACCTCTTCTGCTGCCTACAGAGGATGGAGTATTGTAAAGGACGGTATAAAGTCTTGGTTTTGTGCACACCTTCCCCTCCATGCATAAGTAGCATTAACAAACTGGAGAATTTCTAGCATATGGCCAACAAGTTGATTAGTGTCCAAGATGATTAAGTGGCACATGACATACAAGAAGAAACAAGAGAGCTGTTTTAATTTGGCTTAGAGAGAAGAAAGCTAAGGACAGGGGGAACAGGGGGAGTCATAATTCCAATTTCTCACTACCAATAAAAGGCAGAGGTAGTGACATAGAGACAGTACATGCCATAATAACAGGAGGGAATGGTTATAAGTTGCAGGAATAAAAGGGGGGAAAAAATAGGCTGTGCTGGTTTAAAAGTAAACTGGCAGGAGAAATGAAACCAACTCAAAAGAGTTTAGAAGTCAGAACTACAATTTAATAAAAAGATTACAATAGATACACTGATACAAAGGAAAACTGGTTTTAGCCCGCAAAACCCAGTTGTACAACCCAGCCCCCTGGGGCACAAACAGAATGGTACTCACCAGCCCCTGTGTTGAGCACCAAGTGGTGCTTTGAGTTCAAAGGAAAAGGAAAACTTGTTTTCCTTCCAGAAGGTTGGTGGTCGCAGTCTGGTCGAGAGTGGTAGTTGCAGTCCTGTTGAGGGTCTGGTCCTCCTCTTGATCTGACAAGTGACTGCCCCAAGTCCCCAAACCGCAAGCTTATTATGCTTGGGTTCAGATGGGAACGCCCAGTACCTCTCCCAGGGTGAGGGGTTTCACAATGGGCGATTTACTCAGTGAGTCACAGGATATCTTGGTCTACTTGATGGCCCATTAGCAGACATGGTCCCTCAGGTTGGGTATAAAAAGTGCTAATGACTCCCAGAGGGGAGTTATCATACCTGAATCATTGGTGTGAAGACAGGGAACCCTCCTCATCTCTGTTTTCTCACGCACCCAGTTCATAGCCTGAGGTGTCAGGTGTGTCCTGGGCAGCTGCTGCAGACAATGCATCATTAGCAGTTCATGATAAATGGCAGAGAGGGTATAGAAGACACAGTTCTAGTTATACCCACACAGTGATAAACTGGTCCCAGCCACTATAACTAGGACATTAGCCTTGAGAGCTCTACAGTGCTGGAACAGAAAGTACCAGAAAGACTGTAGAATCTCCCTCCTTGGAGGTTTCCGGCTCTTACCTGGGTAAGTCCCTAGTCAACCTCTTCTAGGTTAAAAACTGGTATTGCTTTGAGTTGGAGGTTGGACCACAGACTCCCAACCCTGCATGTTCCTTCAGGCAAAAAATTATTTTGTGATGCTATTAAATGTGTCTTTATTGACAAAGAACAAAAATAGTGTCTTTATTGTCAAAAAGAATAAAGCATTGTCTGGATATGACACTTCAGTGCTATATTTTGCTACAAAGATGCCATTGTATTTCTTTTATCTTGTACAAAGTGAATAACCAATGTAAAGTGTCCTAAGACACAAAAAAAGAAGGATGACATTATTTACTCAAAGGTCAATGCAGTAGTACAATTATTGACAGAGGCAGAGTTAGGACTTGTGAGTTGTACCAGTGAGCAATATACTAGTGAAAAAAAGCCTTTTTTCTATATGCAGTTAAACTGTTACACTTCCTTATCAGCAGATACAGACATTCATATACTGTCATTAACAAGAGCAGTTGTAATTATTTGGCTTATCAATACGTGTTTTGTTAGGACGGCTTGGAGATATGGAAGAAGAGAAGGAGGAAATTGTGTAAGAATCAGCAGAAGTAAGGGATGGCAGAAGGCCATGGAGGAGAATAAAGAGGAGGCAAAGGAGAAGGTGACAAAAGAAGTGCCAAAAGGCTGCAGTGGAAGCAGATAAGGAGCAGGTGACAGAGAAGATGATAAAAGAAAGAGGCTGAAGAAGGTGGTGGAAGAGAAAAATATGATCGAGGTGGTGACACAGTAGGTGACAGAAGAAGATGGCGAATAAGACAAGGAGGAAGGGATGGAAGGTGGCAGAGGCAACAGGTAGAGGAATACAGTGGCTAAAGGTGGAAGTCATAGAAGGGTGTGGTGGTGCAATGTGGTGGTAAGGGCAGTGAAAAGAGAAGGCAGTTTTGGCATATGGAGGCAGTGGCTGATTAATTCAGCATTAGAAAGTGGTAGCAGTGGGATGTGGAGAAAGCAGAAGGCAGGAAAAGGAGGCTGTGATGAAATCTGACAGCAGGCTGTTGACAGGAGATGGTGGCAGCAGAAAGCAGTGCAGGAAGGCAGTAGAGAAAGACAACGCACAAAGGAAGCAGCAGCGAAAGAAGGCATCAACAGAAGGTGGTGGAAGAAGACAGAAGAAGGTGGAGTTGACAGAAGGAAGGAATTTTTGTTGGAAGCTGGTGGTGGCAGATAAAGATGACAGAACAGGCAGAAGGATAGAGGGAGGAGGCATTGGAGGAGGCAACAAAAAAAAAGCAGAGGAAAGTCACAGAAGATGAAAAGCAGAAGAAAATGGAGGTGGCAAAGGGAGTAGGTGTTGGAAGAAGAGAAGGAGAAGGCTACAGAGAAGGTAATGGAGGAAGGCAGAAAAATAAGACATTGGAAGAATAGAAGGAGGAGGCAATGGAAAAAGGAAGTGAAGGAGAGGATGAGAGAGGCTGTGGCAGTAAAGAAGGAGGAAACCACTGAGAAGACAATGGAAGAAGACAAAGGGAGTGAAAGAAGAATGAAGAGACAACAGAGGAAATGAAGGAAAAAGGTGGCAGAAGAAGTCATAGAAGAAAGCTTTGGAAGAAAATAGTAAGTAAGTGACTATGCTGGTTTAAAAGTAAACCAGCAGGAGAAATGAACACAACTCAAGAGAGATTACAAGTCAGAGTTACAATTTGCTAAAAAGATTACAATAAATACAATGGTACAAAGAAAAACTGGTTTGAACCCACAAAGAACAGATTTATAACCCATCACCCTGGGGCACAAACAGAATGGCGTTCGTTAGCCCCTGTGCTGAGTGCCACATGGTCCCTGAGAGCAAAGTAAAAGGAAAGTAAAACCTGTTGGTGAGGATGATGGTCCCAGTCTGGTCAAGAGTGGCAGTCACAGTCCTATTGAGGTTCTGGTCCTCCTCTGGATCTGATGAGTAGTACTGGAAGTCCCCAGACCCAAAGACGATATATGCTCAGGTTCAGGTGGAAATCCCCAATATCTCCCCCAGGGTGAGTAGTTTCACAATGGATGATTTAACTCCATGATTCATGGGATATTTTTGGAATCTTTGATGGCCCATTAGCAGACATGATCCCTCAGGCTGGGTGTTAAGGTGCTGATGCCTCCCCACAGGGGAATTACCACGGCTGAGTCACTGGTGTGAAGACAGAAACACTCCCCTGTCTCACAGGGTTCTTTAACACCCAGCTTGTAGCCTGAGGGGTCAGGTGTGCCCAGGGCAGCTGCTCTGAATGATCCATTATTAACAGTTAAGCAGAAATTACGTAGAGGGTGTAGAATACACAGTTTTAGTTACGCCCACATGATGATACTAGGATACTGACAAAGAGTACAGAAGAAGGTGGCGGAGGAAGGCAGGAGAAGAAGAGCAAGAAGAGGCAATAGAAGAGATGGTGGAGGAGGTGGTGTTAGAAAAAGAGAAAGGGGAGGTGATGGAATAAGACAGCAGAAGAATGAATAGGAAGAAGAGAAAGTGAAAGGATGGAGAAGGCAATGACAGAGGTAATAGATGAAATGGTGTAAGAAAGTTGTGTAGGAAGAGAAGGAGATGGAGATGGAAAAAAGTGGTGAAAGAAGAAAAGACAGAGTTGACAGAGGTGATGGAAGATGGTGGTAGAAGAATGTGGCAGCAAAAATTTAGGAGGCGATGGAGAAGGTAGTGAAAGAAAGCATTGGAAGAGGAAAATGAGGCAACAGAAGAAAATGGCAGATGAAGGTAGTGGAAGAAGAGGGGGAGGAGGGGATGAAGAATGGGGTGGAATAAGGCAACAGAAGGAAGTGTCAGAAGAAGGTGAAGAAAGAACAGAAGGAGGAGGGAGAATAAGTTTGCAGAAGAAGTGAAGCTGACAGAGGAGGGGAGAGAAGGAGGTGGCAAAGATGGCAGAGAAGAAAAAGAAGAGAAAGAGAAGGTAACAAGAAAAGATTGTAGAAGAACGCAGCAGAAGTAGAGAAAAAGGAAGCGATGGAGAAGTGATAGAGGAGGCAAAGGAAAATTATGCTCTGAGGAGTCTTTATGTTGCCTAGGAAAGACTGGTATTTTACTCCCCAAGCACACCCCTTCCAGAACTCGGAACTGCCAGAGCAAATATTCCATAATTAAGTGCTGTGCCCACTTCCATCTCTACCTGAACAAGAACAATGCCACAACACTGTCAGATAACTCCACCTTCTAACACACATCTTTGTCAGGTCAGACTCTTCCATCCTGCTGAAAAGGGGCTGAGATGCTCCCAGGAGACCTTCTGTGCTCCAGAAAATGAGGGAATGAGTTTGGGTAACTCTCCAATCTTATGCAGGAGCAACCCTGACACTCCTTCGCTGGACCATGGGTGACATGCTGGCAGATGGGTGACAGTCCATGATAATCTGTGGTCTCTTACTGGGATATAGTAGCAGGAAACTGTCCTACACCAGGCCGTTCCTGGCGATGAGGGAGATCAGATCAGAAGTCCTTCAAATTCATACCCCTCCAAGAATTTTTCTTCCATAAATGTGTCCCCTCTCTTTTTGAGGCCATGTAAATATTTTGCAACTTTTCCCACTGAAAAACGTGGGAAGGACTTCACAGCTTTCCTAAAAGAGGAGGAAGTGTTTTGAACCAGCCATCCCCTCCCAAGATTTGCATGTTTCTCCCTGATTTTTTGAGAGAAAGAGATGACAACCCCTTTCTTCTGGCTCTTTAGGCCACTCATTTTATTCACCCCTACCATGTCCTATGTCTTCTTTCCCTCTAGGACACTGAGAAAGCGTGTCTTTGGTATGGGTAGGAATAGAAGAAAAGCATTGGTGGCCATTGGTGAAAGAGGAACACAGGCAAAAAAAACAAGGCTAGAGGCTGTGACAGCAGGCTTGTTTAGGTGTGGAGAGCTTTGGGGATTGTAGCAGCTGCTCCCAGACAAGTGAGAGTTGGAAAGAGAGAATCAAAGGACTCTCCACCACCATGCTCTATGAGATGTAGAAGGACTAACTTCGGTAACTCCCCTGATTATTTTCAAGGGAAGCTTTATCTCTGTCAGCCCATGGTCTCACCAGGTTTCTCTTTCCCAGGCTCTTGCATTAGCCTGGGCAAATGTATTTCTTTATCTGAGTCCAGTGTTGATACAGCTGACTGAAGTACTTGAAGTAGGAACATGGAGTTCTAGAAATGCAAGCTGTCATTGCTTGTCCATTGATAATACCTAACACAGCTGCCTTCCATTCACCAAGCCCCCTTCCTGTGCCCTTGGAGCCACCAGCTTTCTTCTACAACACCACTGCATGAAACAAGATGTTTCTTTGCAGCAGCAGATGTACAATCTTTAGTGTATTCTTTGGAAAACTCTATAAAAAACATGACAATAGGTCAATCAAATGTTCAGCAGCATATCTGATGACAGCCTGTCTCTATGCCAATGGCATGTTTTGGACAAAGAAATTATAAATCCAAAGGGAGATCAAATTATACACTGTTGTAGGCTAGAAATTCTTCCAGTTCTGCTTAGTTATGATAGGATTGGACAGCTTTAGGAACATTTGCCATGCTTAGTCATATTATGGAGTTTTTCATTTCCCACAGGAAGGTTCTAATCCTTATTTCCTCCACAGGATAAAACATGCTTCTAAGAAAGCTGGGCACTGATACCAGTTTAGAGCCCAACCAAATTCATGCAGCCCCCCTGGAGGAGTCACTGGCCTTGCCCTTGTGCTTTAACATGAAGGAAAATTTTCATCTGGACAGTGCCACTGTGGGTATCAGACCTCTAGGGCTCTCAAAGAAATGGATCATGGAATGGGATAGAAAGACTATTCCTATTTAGTGTCTCCTGCTATTCAAGCATCTCAAAGAATGTGGCTTATGTTTAATACATCTTGAGAGCATCAGATGACTTTCAGGAGCTAACATGATGGAGTTGGTAACTGCATGAAAAATGATTATTCATTAAAGACATAAAGCTTTAACAAACTTTGCATCATGACAGAACTCCTCACCCTTCCCGAGAAGGATTTCTACAGATCTCACTATTTGTGCTCACAGCATTATTTCTCATATTCATTACACTGATAAACACCAGCATTATGCTGAAATTCTTCTGTGGCAAAAGTGAGTCTCTGTAGAACATTCCAACGGTGAATAAAAAACATGGTTTGGTGCTTAGACAGATATTTTCATATAGATTAGGAGAGAGAAATTAGGAAAGGGAGATGGTGAGCATTCTCACATTTGAAGCACTTAACTTGGGAAGCAGGGGAGCACACAAAATAGTTTTTTTCATACACCATTTTGAAATTGTTTGTGAGGAATTTTATTTAGGAAAAACTGTTTTCTATATGACAAAAAGGCACACAGGTTATTCAAGGAAAAGAATTTGCTAAAATAAACTTATCGTAGTTAACACTGTTGGTTTTTGTTCCTTTCCACACCCTAAATAAGTGCATTGTATCTTTCTGTCCACTACTTACAATATTCAACTTCTGTAAAAATATGCATTTTTAAGAAAGATATCATCACTGCAGAGGAATCTCAAAGGGATTTGAGAGATGTACTCCAGAGTTGCTGTGTATAAGAAGGAGGAAGAGAAAAAACTATACATCTTTCAAAGTCAAGATGTATTTTTGAAATGGAGGCTGCCCTCTGGAATGATTTAAAAGAGTTCTCTGTTTTAGGACAGGTGTAT
>VWZG01009896.1:721928-793428 GCA_013396735.1 Grallaria varia | reverse complement strand
CCCGCACATCCCTCCCATCCCTCACCTCACGCCGCTCCCGCGCCTCCCTCCGATCCCTCGCCTCCATTGTTAAGGGATCTCCCCTGTCCGGCCGTGCAGGAGCCGCTCTGTCAGTGACTGTCACACCACCCAAGCTGGGGCCGAGGCCCCTGCACAGCCACACATCCCACCCTCACACGGCGTTGCCTTACCCGCTCCATCCCAGGGTTCCCACAGCGGCGCCTCAGATGTCCAGATCCGAAAAAAAATTTAATCACGATGGAATAACAAAATAACACCTCAAAATGGCGGCCCCAAAGATGGACCCTGAACCCCCGCTGGGCTTTTATCGCCTCACACCGTGAGGGTGGGAAAGGCTGGGGATCATCAGCCCCTGTGTGAGCGCCCACAGGTGCGCCTTGTTATGCCAAGGGCTGGCAATTAACGCCGAGCTCGACCCGCAGCTGTGGCCCGAGGCAGGAGCGCCTTGTCCCGAGGGGTTCCTCGGCACCGTCCCGCTCTGTGCAGCCACCCCCAATGGACGCCTCGGCACCATCCCAATCCGGGCAGCCTCCCAGCAGCCGGTCAGCAGCCGGTGAGCAGCCCCCTTTAGAGTTCACACCACGGCACGCACAGCCCGACTTTGACCACCACAAAGAGCTGAAGTCCCGGCGGACTGGGTGCTGTGCGTTACAGCACAAGCAGCTCACTGGCATCACACTAAGAAATATTAAAAAGCAGACTCTGCCTCCAGAGAGCTGACTTCAATGGCCCTTGTTTAAATTCAAGTAGGGGGCTAACAGGACACCCGGAGCTCTCAAGCTCACAGAATCATTTATTTTGATGAATGGCTGTTATTATACCTGTCCATGTTTAATTGTTTTCTACTCCAGTTACCTATAAGCCAATTAAGAAACACTTCCTGCTCCTTCCTTTCACATAAATGGCATCATCCCAATTACAGGGCTGTCAACAGGGAAGAAAAGAACTTCTTCCAAAAATACGTATATCCAAGACAATTGTGCCTCCTGCTGCAACTGCCTCTGCGTAAAGAATTGCTTACTATTAAAAATATGCACTCCTCTCTTCTCAGTTGAGGTGACATGTTGATTTTCAGGTGGGCATTTGCTTCACATTTTAGTTCTGTGCAGGTGTGCCAGCTTAGTATTTTCCAATGCTTTAGGAAGTATTGCTGTGGCCAGGAGCACTTAGGGTGTGGTGGCCAGGGCATCCTGGAAGGGGCTCTGTCAGAAATGGCACAGTTGAAGGCAGAGATACCACCCACCTGCCATGGAGTGACTGAGCCCACCAGCAGCAGGCACTACAAGAGGGTGGCCTGCCATTGATAGACACCCAGCTTTACTCAGACCAGCTTTCCCACTTACTTCCCAAGTAATAACAGGGAACTCTCTCAGGATGTTCATAGTACACTCGACTGCTCTTCTTACAGACACCTTTTAATAGAAGACCAAGCTTGAAGGAAAAGAGGGAGGGCACTGGTGAAGAGAATATTAACATAGGAGGGATCAAAATGTGTTGTAATGAATGGTATAGGCATAAAAATTAAAAAAAAAAAAGTTATTATGGGGGAAAAGGGAACAGAAGCATGATGATCATGGAAAGTTTAGCACAAAAAGTCATGAGATTGCTTAGCTAACTGACCTTCCTTAAAGTTATTATGATTTCAGATTAATTAATGTTCCACAAAAATGCTCCCCAATTAATTTTTCAAGCAAATCTTTCATTGCAAAATGAATCACGTTTTGAATATGCTCTTTTTACATCAAGTACGTTATTTATTAACCAATAGGTTATGTGAAAGGCTTGATACAGAAGTAAAGTATTAGTTTCACACATCCATTTTAACATCTATGTATTTTGTACAGCCACACATGGAGAAAATCAATTTGAATTCATTTAGCTGTATCCTTAATCATGGTAACTCAAAGTAAGGGTAGTTCCCCACTCACATGGGGAAAATGTTCAGGTGATACTTGTCTAAGGCTCCCACTGAACAGCAGTTCAGTGCACTGAAATGCATTTTAAAGTTCATTTAAACCTTATTTCAGCATAGCTTGGCAAGTTTATTTTGTAGTAAACCACACGGATAGTCATTTGCCAACTGTGTCAGACTTGAAGATTTTGATCCCTAATAGCCATATATATTCAAATTAATTGTCCTCCCCATCCCCAAAAGAAAACAGAATCTCAATTCTGAACATTAGCTACCAATAAAATGCCATGCTGCATATGAGCAATGACAGCAAAATGAGATCTGTATAACAGCAATAAAAGTCAGAAGCTTAAGCTAGGTGCTTAACAAATTATGTTTAAATACTATTTTACAAAGATAAACAAACAAATACTAATAGTAGTGGCCTCTGGATTGAATTAATATACACAAGTACTGTGGATAAACTGGCACTCAAGAGTTACTTCAGTAATCGCCTTAGACATTGCTTTGGGAATAAATGCTGAGACACGAACAAAAGACATCTTCATCTCCACAGAGTCAGGAAAAAAATATTGCAGAGGTGTGGTGAGAGTTATACTTGCTGACATCCCTCATTTTTCTCTGTTTTCTCAACTTCCCTTTTGAACTTGGCAGAATCATTACACAGCATTTTGCAGTGAATCATTCACATGGGGTTCTCAAAGCCTGTGAAAGAACAGCACTTTGTACAAGACTCAGGACTTCAGCAGAGCAGCTACAGCCACGGTCCATGCAGAAGTCCTGAAAAGCTGGCCAGACCCCATGCTGCTTAATGGGAATCACATACGTGGCTCGGTGTCAATATGAAAATCCACTAAATTTCTTATTCAAAGCAAATTTCTCAATACCATTCACATGTCACTCCTTGCATATGTCTCCAACACATTCTTTTAAAGTACCCCATTGACATAACCCCATCATCTGACTCCTTTCTGTGAAGTGGGGACAATACAGTAGCTCTGAGCATACAAATAATGAAGCAAACAGCACACAGTTTACACTCTTAACACAGTTAGTGAACATCCCTGGAGTTTGTCTTGGAAACTCATTTTTGGGGCAAGGTTTGCTTGGTCTAGGAAAGAAAGTGTTTTAAATTCTATAACAAATCTCCTTACTTTCTACAAAAGATTAAGTACTTGTGTTTGCATCACAAGGAATTGCCTGGTTATATTCACCTATGCGAACACAACCAACTCAAAGATCAGAGATGTCATTTGGTTTTATTCATGGAAGGACACTGACCTAAACAAGGCCAATTCTACTGGTATTACTAACTTCCTTGAAGTGGAAAGACTCTGCTTTTTACTGAATGTCACTTTCAAAAAAACAAAACAAATTAACAACAAACAAACAACACAGAAAATGCCACTTACCAACCCACAGAAATGCCTGTAATTTTTTTTGCTTACTATCTCCTCAACTCTTAAAAGTGTCCTCCCAAACCTAGACACAGTTCCTAGGCACAATCAATCTTTGACTGATACACTAAACTCAAGCTGCTTATGAAGTGATTCAGTTCTGGTTAATGGAAAGGAAGATTATATGATACAAACCAAAATATTTTACAGGGTAGGTGTATGAAATCAATGAGTCACTTAGCTTTTATAGTCAACCTAGTCACAACAGCAGATGACCTTGTGCTTTTCACATTCCAAGGATCAAAAGTGTTCACTTCTTAACATTTCTCGTCTTTAATCTCCCAACTCACAGTCCTGCCATCCTCGGTTTTATACTTTCGTTTGCCAGTTACAGCAGGGAGATTACGAGTGATGTACGTGTTCAAGATCAATATGCCTGTAAGGAGATGGAATTCATATTGATCTTCAGTCATGCAGCACATACGCCTTACTTTCTATAATCCTTTCTCTATAAACAGAAGAACTGCTCCTGCATACCGGATTTCTTTCCTTTTTACTGCTCCAGTCGTGCTCTTTCCTGTTCCTACGTCCCACTCCCAATCTTTGCCCCCACACCTTAAAAACTGAAAACTCATGGCAGCAATAACTGTGTCTAGTGTTTCATGACAGCAAAACAGAATGTTATTGTTGTCCAAAAGATCCAATCTGATTAATTAGTCCTTCCCAAATTAGAGCAAGAACAATTGCTCTTAGTGCATCTTTAGTTCCAGTATCCCTATACAGATTATATTTCACATTTACACTGGGATGGCACAAGGCATTTTGGTAAGCATGTTCTGACCACAGAGTTTAAGGAATTGTTTGCACATGGAACCATCACAGTACTTCCAATAAAATGTTCTATTTTCTGATTTATGTGTGTTTATTCCTTTCATATGTTCTCCTCCCAAGAAGTTTATAGAAAAAATACACTCTGACTTTGAAAGGCTCCAGTTTCATTCTGCTGCTGGAGAGGAAAAGTCCCCAGAGCTCATATTCCATAGGATGGGAAAGTTATTTTCCCACCCATAAAACCTAATGCTCTGATGTATTATAATACTGACTTAAAGCAATATTTTTGGCTGAGCCAAATGTGATGAATACTGAAACAAGTGTATTACCTCATTTGTTTCATCTTGCTTGCAGAAAGGTTTATAAAAATTCATGTCAGGACAAGGATTCAGCGTTCTTCCTATGAACATCTGCAATCACATCCCCTGCAAGAGCTGACACATCTCCTTACACTGATAGCTTTACTTCCAATCATTCTGATTTTCACAGACTTTGAACAGCTTGCAAAACTGACCCATAACAAGGTTTTTTGCATTAGAGGGAGGTTTTCAGTCCGCATTAATGAATGTCTGCCCATTCATTTATGGCACAAAGACACTTTCAGAGTTTCCTGCTCTTACAGAAATATTAACTCTTTGCCATCTTGGAAATATTTTTCTCCCTGCAAATTACTCAGTTTAAAAGCAAAGTAATCCTATGCATGCAAACAACTGACAAAAAAATAGTACATACCTCAAAACAAACATCTAATTGGGAAACAAAAGATCCTTAAAGATTACAAACTGTGTTAAATGATGCAGATTCTGCCACCAGTTTGGGTGTAGCTCCAAACACTACTCAGACTCAGCAATGCCCATCTGCCACCAAGAATGAATGGTTCAAAGTAAGAAATAGAAATATAATTATACTTCCAGTCTTGCAACAGCCCAGAAGTTGTACCTTTTAAATTCAATGCCTCCTGCTGCTTTATATTTCTTCTGAAAACATCAGAGAACTTAAAGAATACAAAAATCTCCTTCAACAGTTTACACTAGTTTAAAAAAACAAACAAACAAAAACAAAATGCAAACTCATTCCCCAAGAGATATTAAAAAATGTCAAGGTTTATTTTTTCCTTTTCATAAAGCCAGAGTATTACTCTCTTAAACAGACCCCTTCACTGCCAGGGGACCAGCAGCGTTAGGCCAGATGATGCAGAGATGTCTTCACTCATTGAAATATGACAGAAGTACATCACCTCATTGAGCTACACAGAAAGAGCACGGCCAGGCCTGCAACAAGGCAGGGACAAGTGGCAGAGACTGCAGCCACAGCCCTGACAGCATCTCTAGATCACAGCAACACCAACAAGACAGAAACTGGGAGCTATTAATTCCTTTCTTTAAAATGTCTAATTTTGACAATCCAAAGCGAGCACTTAATTTTGAAATTCAACCAATTTTCAGCTAGCACATTGCTCTCTTCTCAGAGTAAAAATCTAAATATAAAAGAAATCTGTTGTGTGGTATAATAGAGGCGGATCTACCTCCTCAGCAGAACTGCAAACACTTCAAAAATATGGAACATTTGCATATGAATATTTTCAATGGAAATTAGGCACCTTTTGAGTGTCTACATATAGCACAACAGTATGAATGAATTCATATCACTGTTAATGTAAACTGGTAAAAATAAGAGAGATTTAACAGAATAGCCTGTGAAAAAGTAGTCCAGGAAGACTCCTGTAGAAATTAGGGTAATGAATTAGACAAAAAAATTATCTTTTTTCCCTCCCCAGTTGATCAACCCCACTTGATTTCATGTGCAGAGCTTATTGACATCCACAACAAGACAGACACCACATCTGTTATATTCAGAAAGCCCAGGTGCAGAAAAGTGAAAAAAGAAAAGGAAAAGGTAATAATTACAAGCTCTTCTAATTTCCAGATTTTTTTGTTTTATTTTTAGCCTGGATGCCACAAAAACCTTCAAGACTAAGCAATGTGCTTTTCTGTTTAAAAGCAGTACTAAAAATGAGCGGCATAAACTATGATTCTACTAGTTTGTAAGAATTCAGAAGAATACATTCCTTTCCCAGTAACAGTGCACACATCAGCTCCCTCCACTGACAGAAACTAGAAGAGGTGGCACTTCTGACCTCAGATTTCAGTCACACAATGACGTGAATGCACTACAGCAGCTAAAGAACACACGCAGGGCTAAAACAGCCTTTGGAAAATCATCTTAGCATGTGGCGTTTGGCATCGGCTTGGCTGAAGATCCCCTGCAGCAGGTGCCCATGGTGTTCTGCATAACCTCCTGAGCAGCAGCTCTAACCCCAGGGTAAGCAGGACAGCGGGAATGCCACCAACTCTCCCAAAGATGTGGGAAAACGCAGCCTTTTCTTCCCTACTTCATTTCCCGAATCAAGAGAAGAAAAGGGGTAAAACAAAGCCCAGGTCTTTGTGCCTGATACAAAAACAGATTTAACAGCAGATCTGTGCTGTCACAGCCCTCTTGATCTGCTCTCCTGCTTCTCCTCTACCGACTCCCGGCAGTCCCACTGATGGTCTCCGAGCTGTCCCTGCCTGCGATGACAGACACGAGGAAGGGATGCGGGCACAGGGCTGCCAGGAGAGCCATCCAGCAAAAACACTGCCAGAGGAAAAGAGCAGCAAAGAGGCAAGAGATTGTTTGATTTAGATACGTATTTGAAGAGGGCCCAGGAGGGTGCTGAAAACAGTTGCGGAATCAGAGGGCGTTTAGAAGCAGGAAACAGGCTTCAGTTTCATCCCAGTGAGTTCGCTCAGGGGAAACATGAGAAGCATCACCTCCCTCGACTAGCACGGCAACTCCGCTCTCCACAGGAGGCACCCACAGCTGTGGACCATTTATTGCTACTTCTTGAAATGTCCCACTGTCTCCCCTGACACCCCGGGTGTGCGCCGGGCGAGGGCGGCCAGGCCGCTCTGCCCACCCTGCCCCACGCACGGCGGGCGGAGGGACACGCGCTGGGCGTGCAGGGAAGCACAAGGGGCAACAGGGAAGGTGGGCTTGTGTTCCTCTGTAAAGAAACATCTGCAGGCTTCAGCCTGTGGTACAGGGCAGAATGTGTGTCTGATGCAGCGTAGCAGCACCAGCGCAGGATCTCAGCAGCAATAATGTGAATACACAAAGGAAAAAGGAAAAAGGGCACGCTACAGTTTTGGTTTTGTTGGGTTTTTTTGGTTTAGGACCAACTGATGTCATCAGGGAGAAAAGTACAGAAGCCCCTCATGTGTTCACCTCACCTGAGGAGAGGAGCGGGGCTGGGCCAGGCAGGAGACAGGAATGAGGGGACATCCCACACAAACAGGGCAACCAGAACAGAGTGACCCCAAAATCTGGGTGTTTGCTGTACAGTGTGTTACCAGAGACAGACTGGGGGTGACGTGAGGCTCTGTCACACTCCTGGAGGCACTGGGGAGGGAGCCAGAGATTGCTGCTAGCACAGAGAACTGGGCAAAGGTAACAGGTGAGTAAACCAGGAGGGCCCAGGAGAGTGAACGCTGGCATGGCACTGCGTCCGCACACCTTCCTCACAGGAAACATGAAGAGACCACCCCTGATCCACCCGCGTGTCCCAGAGGATCAGCCCAGCCATGAGGCACTTGCCAGGACCAGCTTCTCTCCTCTCCTCCTGCTCCCTGGGGCAGCCTCTTGCCAGCATGGCCAGGGAAAGCCAAAGTCCCCACGCCCCTCCAGTGCCAGCCCCACCTCTGGCTGGAGCATCTACCCTGGGCCAAAGCCCTTGGGACACCCCAGACATGAAGTGTCACCTCAGAGACCAGCAGTGACACCGACAGCCCACACGGTACCACTACGGTTATGGGTCACACTTTGGAAGGTTTGGGGTTTTGTAGCAGTCCTGTCAGACCCTGGGGGAAAAAATAAGCGAGCAGTGGAAAAATAAAAGCAAAAATGAATCAAAGTCTTTTGGGATTCAAACATGTTCCCCACAGGAATCCTCAGTCGGATGATCTGCACTGCCCAGGGTTTGGGGCTGAGGAAGCAGGGCCAGTGATGGAGGAGTTTGGGAACAAAATTAACAAAGCCCCAAAGCATTAAAGCACCGAGACAGTTTTCAGCATAAACCTGAGATATACACCATCTTATATCAACAAAATGCATTTGTTACATAAAATCATTTTTCCTTCTCTTTAAACAGAGTAAGGGAAGGGAGGCTTAAAAAAATAACCCAAATGGCTTAAAACATAGCTCATACTTCCAGTGCTCATTACCAAAATTATACATTTCATGTCTGGCTGTACAGTACGATAGATGGAATTTTTTCCTACTTCCTGCAAAGCAACATTTGCTTATTCAACTGCCTTTCAGCAATGGGTATAATCATAATCCCAAGTGACATATGCAGTGAGAGCAACTGACTACTCAGACTCTCTCTCCAGCACTTTTATTTCTAGGGATGCTGTGTTTAATTAGCTCCACAGTAGTCAGAGGAGCAAACAGGTCACCTCTGTGTCAAATCTCCCAGTAGTCATCTTCCCTATCACCACCCCCATTGCCTTCATTTATTTTGCTGTTTTGCATGCTACAAGTAAGGTCATTAGTGTCAGACAGCCTTTTTTTTTTTTTTTTTTTTTTTTTCTTTTGTGTGTATTATCTTCACTTTGGGAAACTCTAGCATAGAGCATCTGTTTGAGGGAGGATACAGATCATACAAATTCTGTATGCAAACTGAATGTTACCAGAATTCTTTGAACAGATGATGTCATAAGTGTTTCAAAACACTGAGAGCTAGGAACCAATATGAGGTTTCTCTGGATTTCTGTAAGGTTACTCAAAGCCTTCCACTGTACAAACTTATCTTCTTTTTGCTCTTTCTGCTGATAGAAATTGTCTTTGCCACATCCTGTGAGACTCTTGTCACTGGAGTCACATTCCAGCAGTGCCATGAGACTACACCAAAACCTACAGCCTTTAAAGCAGACCTGCCCTGAGTTCCAGGGAAGTCTTTCCAAAGGGCAATTACATGCAGAATACTGTTCTTTGATAATTTTCCAGAAACAGAGCCAGCAGGCAGGTGAAGACAGAACAGGATGCATTTCCAAATTTAAGCTGCACAAAACCTACAGAACTGATACTGCTGTGGGGAGCAATCTGTAGTCACTGACACTGGGGCAAGGCCCAAGTGACTCAGGTCCAACCTGGAATATGACCAGGGTCATGCATCTTTGCCTGTGTTTTCCAATTTAGGTAGCAACCTTTTTGGCAACCCTCTTGTACAGTGGGGATCCACCTGTAAAGCCATTGCTTTTTCAAAATCACCTGTTAATCTTGAAAGAAAAGCAATGTTTTGTACCCCTTGCAAGTCACCAATGTCTTTTTTAGCTTCAGGATTCTTTGGTCATCGTTACAGACCAGATAGGCAGATCCCACATTACAGATTCCCATGTTATGTCTGTAAAATCACTACCAATATTTTATGTAGAAGACAAGTTTGGTAAGTATTTATAAAAACATCGGAGAAATGGATCTAAATATTTCCTCTTTTTACCCAGTTTTTTTTTAATGGGTTTTGAGGTTTGACAGTTTTGGAAATAACAACCAACCTCAGCTGCTGGTATAGCCAGATCCCTTCTGATCTCAAGACAGACACACCAGTTTATGCAAAGTGACTTCGGAGCCCACCTATATATTTATCCACTGAATATTGCATAGATCATAGCAGACATGCACTGCTCCTGCAGTGCCTCATATGCCTCCTTTAGTAGGTTATATATGAAACTTTTTCACAAAATGGAGGGGGGAAATCCCTCCCAGATGATGCTATGACCTTTTTATATGCTGTGCAGTGAACTATCTCCTGGAGAATTTCCTAGACTTGACCTTGGGTTTTTTAATTTTGGTTTTGTTTTCGTAACAAGAAAGGTCAGTCTTTCTGCACTGTGTCAACTTATCATTTGATTCCTTGTTTCCCATGTCTTTGAAACTGTGTTCTACTGTCATAAAACTCACTTACATCTGTATTTTTCACTATTAAATCAAATAGCAATTATTTGTCTCCATATTACGGCAGTGAGAACCATGAAGTTTCTTCCTGTGAAGGTTGCATGCTACAACATGGTTTGCCTGGAAGGGAGCAGATAGATGGTACATTTGGTGGAGGTGTTTGGGGATGCTGCCATAAGCACCCAGGCACCAGGGCTATCGTCAGCACCAAGAGTTCTGGTCTCTTCCAACATACTGGCACCTGTATGTAAGATAAATTCTGAAATCAGGAATCCAGGGACTCCCCTAAAATTTAGGATTCAAGGAAACGAGGAGGTTTTAGGAGGTTTTAAGTTAGATAAAGAACTTCCTGTGCAGTCATATTAAAAAATACACAATGACGTCTTTGAACCACTATTTTTTGTGGGGTTTTTTTCACATCCTTGCATCTCACGTGGGCTGATGCAATACGCACATGGCGTGTACTGGCAAATGGCAGAAAATACCCCTTTATGACGATCCACAATGGGTGCAAATCATTCCAGCTCAGGTGCAAATAGCCTTGGTTCAGGCAAAGCTCTAGAAAATCATTCTTTTTGATCTTGTGGTCCCTGCTTGGTTAAGCAGAAGGACAATCATTGCAGACAATCATCAAAGTTACACCAGGAAAGAAAGTTAAAAATACCATCTCTTTGAGTGTTTCAACACTAGCCAACAAGAATTACAAGTCACACAGAACTACAAAATTCACACCTAAGGCTTGGAGGTTTAATGGATTAGTCCAGGTGACTCTGGGGCTGAAACTTTAGACTGCTCTTAGAAACCAAAGTATTTGATTTAAAATTTATGTAGACAGTGTAAGAAGACAGTCAATACAATAAGGATTTATTCCTCTAAAAAAGGTCATCAAAACAGGAGGCTCAGAAAGTGAAAGTGACATGAACAAAGGATTATTTCAAAAATTAGCAGCTGTTCTGCTTCATCCTTAGTGGAAAGTCATTGTAGCAGTGACTCACAAGGAGGGACAGGCCAAACCCAATTCATTCACATTTACAGGCACCTTGCCAAATGTTCCTAATACCAGTGGTTGAAGTGGTGACATTTTTAAACATAAAATGCATATTGTTTACAGACTTAGTGAGGTCAAACAGTTTCAGCAGTTGTTTAATTCTTCTCAGCTTCAGCTACAACAAGAAACATTACTCAGTATTTAAATCTTACTATTCCTAATATTTTAGAGATGCTGTTTGACATTATGTATATTTAACCTTCAGCTCTGGAAATGCTTCACCCCCAGGCAGGCCCATTTATAACAATTATTTTTAAAAAAAAACCACAAAAAATAAAAATTTAATTCTATTTCTTTCTCTTTTAATTAGAAACAGTCCATTATGGAACACTTTTTTTTTACTTTGAGGAGTGAAATTAAAGTATGAATTATATTAACCTGAATATCCAAGGTTTTCTATCTTGGGGTGTGCTTGCATATCAAGCTACAACTTCCCAGAGAGATGGCCAAAAGTAGTAGGTTTGAAATTAAACAAGATAAATTCATGTATTTGTGTTCAAATCACTTGAGAACTGAAGATTTATTTCAGAGGAGGAACAGGAACTGCAGAATTAGTTCTACAGTGCAAGTTGTCCTTCCAGCCCAACTGAAATAACCATTTGCTTAAAATACTTTTTTCCCCTGATTTTCAGGTACAGGGAAGCTTTGTACGTGGGAAGCAAAAGCTGAGCAATTTGCAGTCATTTGTCACTGTTAGCTGTTTGCAGAGGACTAACAGAGTGCAGCAGCCAAATCATTAAAGCAGGACCAGGATGCCAGTACTGTCTTCCTCGATGTTTCAATAATTTGCAAGTGCAGATACCTCTCACATCTACCAGAATTCCCCTGGGTAGTGTGGTGAAGTCTGGTCTAGGAAGAGAGACAACTAATTGGGCAGAGATTGCAAAAACACTTTGAGACAGAGGACTTTCCCCCTCTGCCCCAACCCATAACAAGCTACTTAAAGAAAATATCAAGTAGAATGGTGATGTGTAGGGGGAAGAAAATAAGCATATGTTTTGGTTAATAATTTATAGAAGGTTCACATAACATTGAGTCAAGGTCTGGAGGTCTCCTTCTCTCAAATTCATGTGAAATTATTTTATTTACTACTTAACCTAGAAAGGCACTTCTCTCACAACTTAAAACTCTGGAAATTGCCCCTGCTTGTTCAAAACTGGCTTTAAATTCTAGTTAAATGAACTGCTCATGATGTAGGAAAGGCCATAAGAGAAGTACCAACGTGTTGAACTGTTGTGTGATATGTAACTCCCTTCAGGGCACAGGAGCAGAAACGAAGAGAGATAAAGAAGAGAGCAGTGATCTGCCAAGGACTCCTCCTCTGTTAGGAAATGGGGTCAGGGCTTCTTCTACTGAATATCTGCACCGTGCCTCACATCAAAAGGCATGGGACTGAGAATGGGACTCTCAGCAGTGCTGAAATTTCAAAAGAACAGGGTTTTTTAATTATTTCACTGAACCATCTCTTACAATCAGAGATGAAAGATAATGACAACTTTATAGAGTCATCTCCTACAATCAGATACGTTCCAAACATAGCTCTAGTTGAGATCCAGATCAGGGAGATGAGCATTTTATCCTCTTTACAGATTCTTGTAATTGGAAACTCCTGTGATCATGTAGCCTGACAGCCAAAACACAACTTATCTACTACTCATTCTCATATCAATGGCATCTGCCCATAACTTCATACCTGAAGGTTGGCAATAATACTTTTCCAGGGAATGATTGACCTCAGCCTGTTGGGATGGGAGGGAAAACTGGTCAAGAAGTCTAAGATACTATATTCTAAGATGTAGGTAATACAAGCATCTGAGACATTAAGCCTGTGTTGTAATGCTGTACTCAACAAATGGAAAAGAGAGAATGCTTTTTAAAAGTATATTTCATTCTTTCTCTTTTAGACTGACTCATCTCAGCCCATTTGAACAGGAAAAAAAAAGAAAAAAAAGATGAACAAAGCTTGATGAGGCAAGGATTCCTGCAGAGACAAGGTGATTATGAAAAAAGTCAAGTGAAAAAAAGAGAATCAAAAGAGATTAAAGTAATTACTTCAACTAAATTGTCCAAATCATATTAAGACCTGATCCGATAACTTCTCACTTGCAGTGGGTTTCTCTGCTTTACAGCATTTTGCAGGCATACAAAAGATAGTGGATTGAGGCATTCAGAAGGTTTCTTCTCTTATCCCCAGGGTGGATATCTGGAAATGGTAGTGAGAGAACCAAGAGCATTAATGTCATAGCTAGACATCTTTATGTATAGGATAAAACTTATTTTTTACATTTTAATTGCACTTATTCATCAATACTTTTCATATATACATACATGTGCTTATAAAACAACAAAAAAAAAGCTGTTTCCTTTCTTTGTTTTTTGCAAGATACCTATAAACAAGTTACTTTTGCCATGCACGTGTTATAGCAGATGGTGATTATTAACATCCCTACACTTCTAACAGCTATAAAAAGCAAAATCACACGTACATCGAACTGTGCTTTATTTTGAATATAATGAAAAAAATCAGCAAAATTAATCTTCTATCCCTTTTGAGAAATGCAAAAATGTTATCTTCCATTCAGTGAAGAATGCAGAGCCCTGGGGTTCTGCATTGTTAAAATGAAAGTAAAAGGAGTGCAGTGAACTCCTTCATATAAAACAAAATTGACATTAAACAGAATAACATTATGTCTGAACTCAGGGCAACACCCCCAAAAGTTCAAGCAGCTGCCTTGAAACTCACTGTTAAAGAAAACCAGAATGCTAAGATTGCCCATAAGTTCTGGAAACTTATTTTTTAAAAAAATAGCCAGCTAATACAGACCTTTAATATCAAGGGCTACTTAACACATTTGAATGATCTTTATACTTACTTTATTAATGCAAAAACTCTCAGAGGGATAAAAGTGTTCTGAAGTGGGATGCTATTTTCATAAAATATAGATCTGGCTAATAGGTCCAGAAAAATCTTTGCTCCTATTTGATACAAAACATTGCCATGGAGGTACATGCACATGATAAACTCAGACAAACTTTAATTCCCAAGAAAACCATGGCCAAAACTGACAAACAAGGAGGTAACCATGACCCAGGGAGGAAGGAGAGCACTCGGTCCCAGGAGATCTCTGCGGTGGAGATGCTCCTCACACAAACATACCACAGAACTTCACTGAAGGATTCTTAGGATAATGTGATTTTGATATTGCTCAGTGCTTTACAGTACTTTTTTCCTTAAGAAGGAAGTGAAATAGTCTGAAATTTAAGGATAATAATGGCTTTTTTTTTTTTTTCTTCTTAGAGGAATGACTTCTTTCTCTTCTTTGAGGTTTCAGTACACCATAGACATTATGGATATTAATCTTAGAGATTTAATTTTTATCTTGTTTGCCATAAAATGACCCATAGGTAACTTCACTTAAATACCCAGATTTCTATCAATGATGTCAAATTCATTTCCAGTTATCACTATTGTAGGTCCCCAATATCTTGCAACATCTGAGACTGGCTCCAAAACAACAGCTGTATTCACCCAGTGCTGGGACCAGAGCTGGTATATTGGTACAAAACTGTGCTATTCTATATAAATTTGCCACTTTGGGCTGTCACAGGCGCTTTCATGTGTACCTTTTGTATGAAATATGGTCTGCAGGAACCTTTCCCAAGGACTAGGGGTCAGTGCACAGGCTAGACATTTGCCAGTGACTGACTGTATTCTGGGCTAGTGTGGACACCAAAATTAGACCTGGCAGGACAAATGCAGTGGCTGAAGTTTGTGTTTCACTTCATGAGCTCCTCTGCTCTCAGTTATGTTGAAGAGACTGGGCATTTTACACAGAAACTCAGTCAGGACCTGCTCACACTTGGGTCATCGTTATGAAGGTGAACATTATGAAGGAGGCATTGGTGATGAAAACAGCCCAGAATAGGCTTCTGGTACCCACAGACAAGGGAACACTGTTCCAGCTACCAAAAGCAATTTGGTTTGGTGTGTTTCCCAAACAAAAGGAAAGTTTGGTAGAAACAGTCTATGACACAGATAAAAGTTCAGAAGAATGGTAACATTAAAGGGCTTTGTACTTTTACTGACTCAACAAAAGGTTCCCTTTAAGTGTCATGGGAGTTCGGGGTTATCAGTCCAAAGCTGAATTAAATTAGAAGTGACTGGGAGCTGTTGCCATCTGTTGAGTGTGTGGTGGCTCATGCAACATAAGTTAATGTACTTTAGCAGACAGATGGGTAGAAATGTGCAGGCTTTAGTCATTCAACACCCTTGTTAGCAATCTGAATAGAGAGATCAGGAACATGGAAGGCATAGGAGAGAATTTCTTTTTATTTCCATGATAAAGTCCCCTGCATTGTGTTTTTCGCCTTTTTCAAGGACGTTTCTACAACTGCTTCCTTTGCTATATATATTGTGTGGTGAAGAAAAGCATTGTCATTCCCAGGTGCTGTCAATCTTGGCCCTTTCTCTTGCTCTAAAATAAAATTCATAAAAACCCAAGTCACATTTCTGTTCATGCCTTCAGGTGTTAAAATCCACACAATTTTTTTTCATGGACAGAATGTCACAGCAGTTAAATAATGATGATATGAAAAAACATAGCCATAAATCATATCAACTATGATTTAACACTCTATTTTCCCTCTTTCCTTCTACCCAACACAGCTTTCCAGGTCTAAAGTCACTGATTGTCCCACAATACAAAAAATACCCTAGTCTGTACTGACAGGGAAACTATTGTTGAATGCACAACTGCAATGAAAATTAATATATTTCTTGTGAAGACTGCTTCATTGTAAGGAATATTATCTATCTTACTTCATGTTCAAAAGAATCCCTTTCCTATGCTAGATAATCTAATGAAAAGGAACTGTTTTAAGCAAGAAAAGAGGAAAAGGGAATAGAGTATTGCACAGGGATTACAGAGGCACCAGTGCAGTTCTGTAGATAATCCCAGCTATTGTGCTCCTTCCCTCTCTGGGCATCAGTTTCCCCATCTACAACTGGCTACTATTAACCCACACCAGCCATCAGCAGTCTTCCAGAGCTGATGCCATATCTTTTGGCTTTCTATGTATCTTTTGTCTATTTAGTTATGCCTCAAATTAGACAGTAAAATGTTGGAGCAAGGGGATTACCTTTTAATCCTCAGAACATTTCCTACATTTTCAGAAACATATATATATTTTCATAAAAAATTCAGCCTCAGAGAAATGTCAGGGTTGTGAAATCAGCATTATGAAAGGCCAACATAAAGGCTTCACATGCCCTTTGCATGCTCATATTTTTTCAAGTCCAGGTTTCATGGCTTCTGTGTCTCTACTTTAAAACCAGAAAACTTGGTCTCTTCCTGAAATCCTTTCTCATTGCATATATTAAAAGTGTATATAGTAGGTGTCCCAAAACCCAAACATAATAAGAGTAATTGAAGGCTTCAGCACTACACATAAAACAAGGCACATGTTCAATGCTTGCTTACAAAATTTTCACATGGAAATTGGCTCTGTGTTTGTGACCAACACAACTCTCAGTGCAGCGCAATCAGAAGAAAATATATCACATAATCATTGTACTAGACCTTAGAACTGGAACCTTTACATGTATCTGAAATAAATTTTTTATTTTAATTTTTTATTAATATATCCTACTAAATGACCAGCATAAGACATCTCTTGTTTTGTCCTCTCTTGATATTTTGATCAAGGTAATACAAAATAATATGTAATTTTTAAAAACTGACAGAAGACCATGGGCTGAAGGTGTTAAAGTCCCTCTGAAGGAAGGTAGGCAACAGAAAGCAGAAGATCAGGATGACCATTAATAAAACAAAGTGCAGGAGTTGGTTTAACAGCTTTCAAAGGTGCATAACTTTATAGTGAATATTGAGAGCCTATCTCTGCACATGTTCGAGAAAGTGCAACATGAAACTGCACTCACGCAGGTGACAGATGAACTAAAGTCCCATCATGGTGCTTGGAGCTCATGAACAAACCATCTTTCATCTGAAGTCTAAAACAAAAGCGCAGACGGGCTATGCTCTTTAATCTCAATGGTACTTGTCTCTAAAGGAAAGCTTTAGCCCATGAAGCTCAAACCAGATTCCACTCAGTAATTATACACTGCCTCCAGTAATTATGTTCCCTGCACAGTTTCCCATGGAACTAATGTCCACCCACTTGCTACACTGAACTGTTTTATTGCTGTGCAGTTGCTGTGAGTGGCTGGAGAGGTAACCTGGGGCCAGAGGCAGCTGCCGTGCACTGTCTGTGTGGTGGCAAAGCATTGCCCTGCTGACTGACCCAGAGCCTGCACCGGGGCTGGACACGCTGCTGGAGGAGTCGTGGTACCTGAGCCCACAGCAGGTCTTTGGAGACAATTCGGCTTATCGATACCTCACCAAGTGCTGTGGGGTCTTACAGAAAGAAAGGCACTGAGTGCAATGAGGGCAGTAGTTGCTCCTTGAATGTAGCAACCGATTCCTTTGTTGTGCACAGCACTAAATGCACAGGAAGCTTGAAAATGCACCAAAATAGCAGTGCCTTCTCTATTTTTAATGTGGGCTTCCATCGTCATTAAAGGATTAGACCGGCAGCAATTGAAGTTAATAGATATTGTTCCATGGACTTCAGAGAAACCTTAAGCACTGTCATTCTACCTCATGAATTTAGCATAGTCTGGAAAAGGCTCAGCTGAAGCATTGCATCAGCGTGAAGGATGTTACCAGGAATGGAATTCAGTGGAAGACGAATGCCTGTAAGTATTGGTTAATAGAACCGTGCGTGCAACTAGCAACAACACTGTTTTCCACAAAATAAAAACAACACCTGCTCTTCTGCAGACATTCCTTAAATGTCTTAAAGAAAGAGAAGAAATTTTTCACTCAGAAAATGATCAGGTACCTGATCATTTACTAAGGGCTCCCTAAATATCACCTTGTAAAATGCAGAAATGACTGGCCTGTTGCAAAGCAATCTTTGAGCTCCTTTCAGTGCTTTTCTGAACACAAATCATAGAGAGGATCTGTGTCTTAAGGACACACTTAATGCTCTGGCTCACTCACTATTACATCTAATTCAGTAACTCTGTCCTCCTGCTTTTCATGTTCCTGAATAGCTTATGCCAATTCACTCACAGATTTCTACTCTGCCCTTACAATTCTGATTGTTGGTTTCAGTCCTGTCGATCTAACTACTGGATACTCATGGAAAATGCTCTGCACTGTCTTTCACTAAGCACTGGAATTGTTCGTTTATCCTTGAGAAACACTACAGAGCTTCTCCTAAAATTATATAAATAAATATATAACAATCTTGAATTTTATATTTCATTGTCTGTAATTGATTTTCCAATAGTCTCATTTCTTTGTTCTTTATGTCCAGCAAGCTGTATCTGACCAATTGTAATATCTTGTTCCAGTTCTTTCAGCATTTGCTGCAAGCTGAAGCATTTTTTAAAGTACTCGGTGTGTAATTAGCCTGACTGAATTCAGTGGGGCCCAAGTATTCAGACTTAATCCCATGGTTTAGCACCACCTTGGTCTATTCTTCCTGTATGAATTCAGCACATCAACAAAGATTTTCATTAGCTTTTGTCCCAAGATACTTTTGCTGCTAATGAACAAAGGTCTACATCTGTCTATTGTGTTGATGGGATCCAAGAATAAAGCCTAATTTTAGTAGTTCAAGATAACAAGACAGAAATCAGCCAAAGCTGAATAAGAAGCTGAGTAGTAGACACAAGCAAAAAAGAGATTAAAAAAAAGAGAATCCATGAATCAGATCTATTTGTTATTTTAACAGCTGTCTCCAATTTACCACCATGAATAATAATTCAACCACAAAATCTAAGCAGTCAAGAAGTTTTATTAAACAGTACCTATCGCAAGTTACTGAATATTATTCTATTACAATTAATAACCTTAATAAGATATTATAAAGTCCCTCTATAGGCATTGCCCATTTTGGCTGCACAGAAGCAGAGGTACTGAAAGATAGTGCTTATATTAATGAGAATATTGACAATGCATTATATCAATCTGTAGATGAATACATCTAAAGAAACCATGTCCAATTTTATAAAGAAAGGCAATATCTTGTTTTTGAGGGTTGTTTTGGTGCACAGCAGGGTTATGTTAGGTGGAGTCCCCAAACCAGCCTTCACTGCCTCTGCCCCAGCCAGGACTATCCTCTCCCTGGTGTCCATTCATCTCTGCCTGGGGCTGAACACACCACAGACACTTCATGTGTGAAAGGATCCAACTGAAAACAAACAAGCTACTTGGGCTAAGAATCAAAAAACAGACCCTCCTTAGCACACAGCCACAAAGCCGGGTAAGAGAGTCTCGCTGAGGAGGTGGTAGGACATAAGCAAGAACTTCTTTAAGCAGCTCTGCCCTAAATGATTCCCAGCTTGGGGGTGTAGGCAGGCCTTTCCTAAACCTTCACAGATCCCCCTGCCCACTGTGCACTGCACTGTCCATCCTGCATCCTGATGAAACTCCAGCATCAGATCCAGCTGGGAAACGAGAGACAAACCATGATAAAGGAGAGTGGCTATGATCTGACAAATTGTTTTCCTTCTGCAGGGAAAAGCATAACAAATTAACACAACCTCTGGTTTGGTCTGCTTTTCAAACTGAGGGCTTCAACACACAAACAAGTCATTGCAGAGGAAAAACACAGCACATTTATTGTGAGGCAAGGGACATCAGTTTATGTTCCTTCCCTCATTTTTCTCCTTTCAAACTTCTCCATCTAAACCACCAAATGGCTTCTTCCCTTTTTCTTATTCTGAACTCGCTACCTTTTCAAGGCTGTTAGTATTCGGAGTAGTTGATCTGCTCCTCTGTCTTGCAGTGGGACTTCAATACTGGCTGATGGGCCATGTTACTGCTGGCCTTTTAAACCACATACTACTCCAAATTCCCTTCTCCCATGGGTACCTTCCATGGTGGTTACGAGCCTGTATTAAATTGGTTGATTTCCTACTTTAAGCTTTGCATATGCTTTCAGCCAGCACTTTTTATAGGTTCTCGTGATGTGACAGTAACAGGCAGGGATGTGACCTGTTCCTCTGCTTCTTCAAGTGTTTTTAAATGAAGCCTTTTGTCCAATGGTTTGGGTTGTACAGGAGCCTCCTCATTTCCTGGCTCTGTTTCTCTCCGGGGTCTGTGGTCTGAGCCTCGAAGATGAGCCTTAGTGCCCATAAGCTGATGGACACTCATCAGCTAATAGAATTTGATGACAGAATATACATGTTTTCCTGAAATACATTGTGAATATAATCTCCATATAAGCCTCTTACAGCTTTCAACATCTGTTCTGTTGACTGACACTTTCCCCAATGCTGTGTGTTTCACTCATAAACCCCTGAGTAGGTTATTAATGTAGAAGTGTAAGTGGTGTTTTTTAGTGCTGATTGTGTGCTTTAAAAGGGAATTGTACTATACAGCAACGTTATTCTGTATTTTAAGACCACTTGTTTGTCAAGAAGATTTTGTGGTTTTCCCTTACCTGAAAACACAAACCCATCCTTTTTATTGTTTGTTTCTGACCACAGTCATTTTTGCTACTGTAAAGTGCTTCCAAGAAAAATCCTGACCTTCCTGAGCACACAGAAAAATTACATTGACTCCAACATGGTCAGGGTTTCAGGCTTGCTCTCCAGATTTGTTGTGACATAACTGTTTTGCAGGCAGTAATTGGATAGGTATCCACATTGGATAAGCATTAGCTACATTATTTATGTTTGCAATCCGTATTAATGCTTAAAAAAGAGACATGATGTCGATAAAAAATAACCTGTCTGTGAAAAAAGGGTGAAATACACAATTTAAAAAAAAAAAAAACACAACTCTTCCCAGCAGAAGATTGGTTTTTTGGGGTTTTTTTCTGATTAATTGCATTTAGGAACTGCTGTCAATGCATACAGGCCTTCTTACAGGACATTTTATTGGCTCAGGTTTTTTTTTTACTGTCCTTTATATTCCATAATGTCCAGACAAGGGATTCTTTTAAGCAACTATTTTGCAACCGGTTTCTGCCAGAGGTGGAACATTTTTTCCAGTACCTTTTCTTTGTTTTTCTACTTCTGAAAGTGATGGCATATTACCAAATGTGTCTTTCCATATAGCTGCATATTAAAGTACTTAACATAAATCTTATGTTTAAAGTCATGACAAAAAATATTGTTTATTTTTTGTATTACAGTCATAAAACTTTACACTGAAGGTTTCATTTTGAGAAATGTTTCCCATCCTAATCCTATGATCTCTGGTAACAGAAAAACAAGATGAAGTAAACCCCTTCAGTAACAGAATTTGGGTTGTGCCCATTCCCAAAGCCTTATCCCTCTGGTTCAGCCATTGGACTTCTGTGTCTGAGCTGTTTCCCAGCTCTGTGAATTCTATGGCACACATACCTACAGGATTTAAACCAAACTTGTGTCTGTTCAGCTTTAGCAGCAGCTGTTTGAAGAGATGTACTATAATTGTTACCAAAAACGAAAATATGGATCTAGTGTTTATCTGCCCACAGCTTTACAGCAAGAGCACATTTGCAACCCAGATCACAAAGGCCTGAATACATTTGGGGTCAGGTAAACTTTGGCCTTTCCCGGGCTGGCTGGGGAGGGTCAGAAAGGCTGCTTTGAGCAGGGGGTTCCTGCCGTACAGGTGGGGTCAGGAGGCTGTCTCTGTGCACTCTCCTTCCCACTGCGATAAATGTGGAAACTCAGTAACAGTCACGGAAAGGAAGGGAGATTTGCCTCCCTTCCATAAACAGTTCAAGCACTTTGATACTGTGTCATGCTTTCACAACAAACGGAAGCCTTTTCCTAGACATTTTAGGCCGAATTCCCAATATTTTTACTTCCATCTCTCTAGCATTATCCATTTACAACAGCAGGTGTTTGGGGCTGTGCCTAATTCCTATTGAGCAACTTTATAAAGGATTGGGGTACTTAATGTTGTTTTCTGCCAGCTGTGGTGCATGACTCAGCAGAGCACAAACCAGCTCACATCTGAGCTGCCATTGCTGCCCAAAGAGATACAGCAATCACCACCAGAGGAGGGGTTTCGTCCCTCACAGCATCCGCAATGGATTTATGCAGGAATTATACATAAGCTGTATCAAGTATTTACAAAACTGCAGGTGATAGCAGTATCTTTAGGGTTACAAATGTGAATTTTTCTCAACAGCTAGGGAGCTACAAAGTAACCTTTTAAAAAAAGTCTGTAATTGTGAGCAGTTTTACCACAATTCCAAATATTTAGATGCCTTAGCTTGGAGTACAACATCATATATTATGAGATGCATGATAAAAACACAAGACTTGGCAACCCTGGGACTGTGGCAGCCCATTGAATTTTAGCATTTTATAATCAGGCATCTGGCATTCTTAAATATCCCTCCCCTAGGACCTGAACTCTCATACCCCAGGGGCATCCTGCAGGCACAAAGGGACAGCCCGGGCTGGGGCGCCTGCCGGTGCACATCGTGTTACACGGGCATGGGAATGCCGGGGAAGGAGGTTCAGTTAACGAGCTTGGACAGAGCCCGTGCCAGCACTGCCACTGCATGGGCTCGCCAGCATATGTCACATCCAGACAGTGCTGGTCACTGAGCCACAGGGCCAGCTGCTCTGCAGCCAGATCATCTATTGCACGGGGATTAACAGCCCAGGATTGCTCCATAGCCTGTTTAGAGGTGTATGCTCACGAAAAATGTAGCTCAAATAAAATTGCTTTCAACATTTGGCTTCCCAGCTTCCGTATTTGTCAAAAAGCATCTTCATTAGGTGACCTAAAAGCAAAACCAGATTCCACACAAATGAGGTATTTGACACAAGTGCCAGAGAAAATGTGAGATAAGGAGATTGAAATAACCAAATTGAACTAACAAAAACTCTCCTTTATGTGTGTTTTAAAAGTGCTTCTCTCAAGAAGCCTTTTTATTTGGTTTTCATTCTCTGATAATTTTCACAACAGAGAAACGCAAGATTTGAAACTGCCTGTGCACAGAGCAGGTCAGATGCTCAGCTGGTACAAACCCCTGACACCAGTGGAGCTCTGCTGGTGCACCCCAGCCAAGTGTCTGCCCTAATTCATCTCCAGACCATTGGTGTGAGAGGGCTGCTTTCCCCTGGCTGGCCACAAGAGCCCACAGCTGCCTACTGGTGGCCTCCCAGTGCAGGAGTCGGTGCCACCGAGGTACCTGTGCATCTGCACAAGCCCCTTCTGTAACCCCTTCACTGGGGCAATGGTGGTCAGACCCCTTGAGGTCTTTGAGGCAAGAATTCAGTGGGTTTTCAACAAGTTTAGACACTTACAGACACAGAAGAGGGATAAAACAATGTGTGCTCTCAGCTCAGATCACTGGTAACCTTAAGAAGAATCATTTACCTCTACAACAGCTATTTTATCATGAGGTTTCCCTGACATACATGGTGGTGGCCACCTTCCAAGGACTGAAGGATTACAAAGTCACTGGACCTTCAAGTATGATCTAATATGACAATTCTGACATTTCTATCAAATACTGACTGGTGCAGAGCATGAAAAGTGTACAATTACCTCTCTTCTAGTCATTTTTTCTTTCTAATGGATCATGGGGATAACGAATACCTTAGTGCCTGTTTATAACAGATAAATGTTCTACAATAATGCCTCTCACTAAGAAAACATAATTTTAACTATGTAAGAGATTAAAAATAACTAGCGAAATATTGTGACAGATGGTGCTGTTCATGCTGCCTTAACATTTGGGCATGTTCTGTTTAATGTTTCTTTCATTCTCCTGATTCAGAACAGAAAATCCAATTAAATTAAGCATGTTGCAACATTTCTGACATTTCTTTGTTTTGTTTTGTTCCTTCTTTTGCTGATGAAATCAGTCTGAATTTAATGCCCACTTTAGATGAGGAATAGGAGGCCAGGGGAGTAATGTACTCTGAGCAGACATAATGTATTTTTTTTCTGCCACACAGTGAACTGCTGCAGAGGGGCCAGCACGTACTTCAGGCTCTGTGTTTTTTCAGTCCTCTACCTCTTGAGGAAATGCAGTGAGTTGTGCCAAATGTGTGCTGATTTTTCTTAGGAAATATGGCTAATATTTCCCAGGGGCAAGAGACCTACATGACACTGGATTTATATAATATTTTCCTGTGATTTTCCCAGTTTTGGAGGCATCAGGTCTGCCTCTTTGGAAAGTACAGGGGAGATGATAGCCCATCCCCAAATATCTCTTCAAGCTGAGTTAAGCACAGTCAGGTAAAAAGGGAAGCCCAGTAGACATGTTTTGACCATGTCTGTCACAGGGTTCTAGTAGACATGAAGTTTAGTTGCTTCCATCAACCTTTTCCTTTTTCTCTTTTCAAACCAATTTAATGTTTCTGTTGGAAGGAGAACTTATCACAAAGCCCCATTTCAGTGTGCTATAGCTCTCGTTTATGGATCCAGACACAGTCTCAGCCTCTTAGAAATATCTGTTTCACAGGAGTGAGGCTACACCAGAGAGGCACCAAAGGCTGGAAGGACACAGCAGCCACCACTGATTTGCCTTTGGTCATTGCTCAGGCATGAACTGGGGCTCAGCAACCCAAAGCTGCTCTTATGCCTCTGTGGAGAAACTCAAGCTCTCTGTCTTTTTACCAAATTAGTTCTATTTTAGGCTATTTAAACTCTAATATTGACTGCATCAATATTAATTACTATAAACTTTATATAGATAATTCCATTAGCCATTGTCCAAGTCTGAGACTATGATTGGATCCAGCTGTACCTGGGCTCTGTTAGGATTTTTGAGGGGTCCTCTCTGAACCTCATGAGTCTATGGGAGGGTCTTCCTTATCCTTTGCATGTCTGGTCCCCATGTGTGTGTTCTAATTAAATTTTCCTTCATGTGTTTGTTCCTTGCCGTAATTAATAAGGTGAACCTTGCCATAAAACTTATTGAACCTTGTCAAACCACTGTTAAACTGCATTAAATTCCATCAAATGTATTGAACTCTGACAATTTATTATTTTACCTCAATAAAACATATTGCTACTTCTCTCTTTTGAGTGGGGTGCATTTGATTCATCCTGCAGGGATAGCAGGATCCTAAACCAGGACTGACAACCCAGCCTGCCAGGGGCTTTTGAAGAAAACTCCAGTTCTGCCCTTTTTCAGTATGAACAATGTTCTTCCCTATACATCTTGTATAGGTTCTTTCCTATATGTTTTGGAAAGGAGAAGTAGAAGGAATCTGAATTTTTCCCACTCATACTCACAGGCTAACACCAGACAAGTCTGCGGGTGAGAACACTATAAAAGGTATCTTAATACATTACATTTTAATTCCATATTTCAGCTCTATCAAAGTGGCTTTTCCATGGGCAAGGGCATGGGGATGTAATTCTTTCTCATGCCATTGAACTCTCACTCCTTTGAACTAATCCCACAGGTGTCTAGAGGGCTCCTAAAGGGACTTAATGCTTTCTCCAGCTGGTGCCTTAATGCTGAGAAGTGGAAACCACATCTCTTCTCAACAGGGAATTTCTCACTGTGATTCAGTCTGGCTGTGTAAAGCATTTGCTGCCTGCACCTCTTCATATGAAGAAACTCAGAAAAATCCCCACACACAACTCGTCACAGGTCCCTGCCTAGTGCACAACACCCAACTTCCCTCATATCCGAGTCCTCCAGACCCACCTGAGGAAAGTGGCAACCAAGGGCTCTCTGACCCCACTGCAGCGCTCCTTGTGTGCTGAGCAGAGATCACCCAGAGGCAACAGCTGCAGTTTCCACTAAAGTTTGCTATGGAAAAAGGAACATCTGAAGACACTCATGTCACTTCAATCATTTGTAGATGTTTTGCCTCTACCACTCCTGGAGGAGAGTGTTTGAAGAAGTGAAAAAATATGCAAGAAATCATTTCTACAGAGAAGAAATAATCCTGCATCTTTAACGTCAGCTTTGGTACCTAAATGTGTCCAGCTTCCTTTATGAGAAAGTAGTACTCAGCAGGAGTGAGTCTCCTCTGATTGCTATTAAAACCAACGCAACTGAAGACTTGGTAACCATATGAAAACTAAATTTAAATTCTACTGTAACTGGGCAATCTTCAGCTTCTATGCTTTTTCTAGGTGGATTTATGGATGTGTTCCTTAATAGAGTGAGAGCAGCATACCCCATAAAACCCCATTCTTACAACTTGCAAACCCAAAGAAAAGGAGGGGAGCTGGGCTTAAAAAAGATTCAGTTCAGTGTTTTTCTTTGCTATTGCTATTGCAGAAATTCTTTATTCACCAATTCCAAGATACTTCTGTGAAATTTCCATGCAGCAGATTCTGCTTTATTTTGTCAAATCAAATGAAAATGCAACCTGCAGAAATCTAAAAATATATGGTCTCCCTCATATGAATATGAAATTATTTCAAGTGAGTATGAGCTCCTTTCCTGCCTCTATACCTCTCTGGATTTTGAGTGTTTTCATTTTTCTTCCCTAGATTGCTTTTGGAGGAAGAGGTAGCTTTTAAGATTATAAAGCTGATTTGCTTGTGGGCTTGTCTGTCTGTTCCACGGGTACCTTCACCAGTGGTTTGGCAGGACTGGGTTTCTATAGCACGAGAAGATAATGAATTTTATAATGTCCACAGAGGAAGAGTGATGCCTGAGCAAAGAGCCATAAGAGACAGGCACAAAAGATCATGGGGTTATGGGATGTCTCATAAAAGTCTAGGGAAGTAAGCAATCCTTCCTTCAGGGAAACTGCATAGAATCATAGAACTCTGAATTCTTTTGGCTGTCAGGGCACAGTGTTAACTCATATACAACTTGCCATGAACCCAAACCTCCAAGGTTTGCAAGGGGAAGACAGGAATCAATCTCTGCCCTGAACCAGAGAGGACTCCTCATCACTGTACCTGCAGCAATCCCAAATTCCTCTCTCACACCCAGGCAGAGCTGCAGCCAGAGGAGCTTCTGCCATTGAGCTCTGCATATGAATTTTCAATTAATACCAGATCAGAGAGCATCCTCAGCTGGGCTGCAAAGCTGAAGCTCCTGCTTATCAGTGCTGTCCTGTGAGCTCTGGCTGTCCACGGGCAGCCACCACCTCCCTCGTGCCCCAGGAGGAATCTCTGGGGCAAGGGCAGGGATGTCACCCTGTGCTTCAGACAGCACTTGAGACAAGGAGGTTGGCAGCCGGAAAACTCATAATAGCTCCTATTCTGCCAAAGGCTTTTCAGTTTGCTAAGCTATTGATAATAGCTGTAAATATTTCCTCACTACTTGTGTGTGTTCTTTCCTTATCCTCTTCTGTAGCTCTGACTTGAGGAGCAAAGTTAATGTGACTGGTATCCTACCATCTTCCTTGAATAATTACCTTTCTAGGCAGTGTGGGTTTAGGGAACAGCCGTTTAACTTAGACACTCACATGTTTTCCTGAATGAAAGCTTCAGCATGAGAGGGAGTATTTTGCATAAGCAGAATTAATCGGCTTGGTCCTGCTCTTGTGGTCATGGGGAGCTAAGCTCTTGCATGGATTTCATGCGATGTGCAGAAGAATCACTATGAAAAAACAATAAGAGAGCACATAGAAATAAAACTTTTTAAAGAAGTGTTAGACAGCAAACCAGCAGAAGAACCTTCCATTAACTGCTGTGCATTCTGTCAAACATTATTTTCTTGAAGGAGAAAACCCAACCATTCCTTCTCTGAATCTACTTTGCTTTTAGGAGTCTATTATATTTTTCATCCATATTTTCCAACTATTATATGTGCCAAACAGATCAGCATTAATGATGTCAATCTCCCCACCAAGGAGTTCTAGGATTCTGCAAAGTGCCAAAGATTTTCTGGCAACCAAAAGTAATCAGGTAAGGGGAACTGTGAGGAAGGCATATTGTCACTGTACATCCAATGACGAGTATAGCTCTCCTTCCTCTTAATGGGATTTCCTTTGTAGTTGCTGAGATGTTTTGAAACATAAAGCTTAATTATTACAGATACTGATGCACACCTCTGTGACAAACAACTGTCAAAGCCATCAGATTCTGCTGCCAATTTATTCGAAATAAAAACATCAGGTGAAATAGACCCTCATATGTCTGAGTAATCGTCTCTTTGAAAAGGGTTCTTAAAAAAAAAAAAAAGATGTCAGATTCTTAGTGAGTTTCATTGTTTACTCTGGGCTACAACATCTGAAGGTAGATTATGTATCTGACTGCTGTCACAGTGATTGAAGTCAAAACATCCTGCTCTGCCTTTTGTTTATGTACTGCAGGCAGCTCCACAACCCTGTGCAGCCTGAAACACTGCTAAAACCTGCTTACATATGTGCTCCCTGACATACTTTCTTTCTCTAAGATGGACTATACCAGTAATCTTAATTGACAGAAAGAACGGATAGCATTAGGTTCGCAAATAATCCTCAACAAGCAGGAGGAAATATTTATTTAGAAAACAAAAATACTTAGAAAAATTGCCAAGCAGTGCTTCAACCACTATGATGATGGTTCTGCAAGAAGGCATCTCAAATTGCACTCAGAGCTTATGACTGGGGGGAAAATCAGTTTAGGGAGGAAACCTGCAATTCCTGAGCACTCTGATGCCTTCCCTGGCACACACAGCGAGAGCTTTCTGAGAGGGAAGTGAGGCAGCTCAGCCCACCCCGGTAACTGGAGCGAGGAGCTGAGGGGTGCTGCAGTGTGTGCTGGTCCCCAGCTGCACACTGGAGCTTCTCTGAGGCTGCTCCAGCATGCAAAGGGGGAACAATATCCTGGTGCTTTCCTGTGACTTATGCTGGCCTCTCCTTGTACCTTACTGGAGATCTGGGAGCTACTGCTCGGAGGCAGCTGAGTCTTACCATGGACTCAGTTTGGAAACCAAGAAGAAACCTGGTATTCCTAAGTGACCACATCTACATGAGATGAATTCACTGTCCTTTTATTGCAAAATTCAGTAGCCAAAATTTCGTTTGATCTGCTCCTTTTAACATATCAAGGAGCTGGGAGAGCAGTCCAGAACAGGAGGAGACAGAGTCAGGTGAAGCAGAGGTTTCTGTGCTGGTAACACGTTCCTTCAGCTGCCCCCAGAACACTCCCATTTGGCAAAGACACAGAGGGTTTGAGCCAAGTGCCAGCCAGAAGGGGAATGAGGAGGACAGACAGCCAGAGCCTGTCCTTGGACCCACCAAAGGATTGTTCATTCATTTATTTTTCACTCCCACTGTTCTCTCTCACCTGTAGGTGACGAATGTTCTTGCTACCACTCCAAACAAGTGTTAGTAACCTAATCTCATCCTATGGATCAGTTTTCCAGGGGATGTGATATAAATGAAGGATTTATTTTAGAGGGAGAAAAAAACAAGTTCTTTTCTGTAAAATGCTCTTCCCATGGAAATTAGAAGCAGTATTATTTTGGCAAGGATTACTCACTGTTTTCCTTTAAAAAAAATGTAAAATTGGAATCAGGATTCTGCTATAAAACTTTATTCTTAGTGAGCACAAGTTCCAGTGGGAAATACCATCTTTCATAACATATGTAATTTAGGGATAATGTAGGTCTTTACTGTGCCGCAATAAGTGACACTTCAGAGAAAAGAGTGAAATTTATATGTAATATTGGTATAGACATGCTTCTCATCTCAGTCTTTGTTCCTGATTTAACATTAATATGAAAGCCCACTGTTAACTCATTTAGCATTTTGGCCTCATAAAGAACCTACATTTCTTATTAAAATGCTACTACATTTTCTTTCAAGCCTGATCATTCTCTGGTTTATTGCGCTCAGCCTCCTGTGATGAGTGTCCTCTTTAGCACAATGTGCAACCAGCAATTTTAATGTATAAAGATCACTTCGGCTGACTTATCCTTTGAATGAATAAAAGCTTTGTTCTTGTGCCTGGGAACTTTTTTTTTTAAAAGCTTATGTGCATGTCTAAATGTTTCCAGTATCATAGCATTCTAGTTTTATGTTCCATGCAACAATTTTAATTGGAGTAGACTTTATGTTCAATCCTAAAATTATGATGTTGGAGGATAATAACATTGACAATATCATTTCATTATCCAGCTTAATTTTTTAAAAATAATGAAGTCAAATTTTTGTAACAAATGAGTTCTCTGAGGCCTTACATCGAACAGTCATTCACTGAGCAGACATGTTAGTCAGATTTAACAAAAGGAAAACCATTAAAGAAACTGAAGGGACACTGTGCTGAGCTAAAGCTACAACCAGATAGTATTCCTGATATTTCAAATCCATTTCCACCACATTACTTAGTTTCTGCTTCACAGAGTCGATGTCAGCTGATGGGCATAATTGTAAAACCTAAAAATATGGCCCCTGGCTTGCTCAGGTATTTATCCAGCAGATACTAGTCACAGATGTAGAAGGAGAGAGGAAACAAGGCAACATTTTTAGCCACTTCAAAGGATTCCTTTGCTGGAAGTCCCCAAGAGTTCACAGGAAGTCTCTGCTGCAAGACCAGTGCCATAACAAAGGGATCACAGAAATTCATGTGAGCTCACCCAAGACCAGTTGCACAGACAAGCTGTTATTACACTCTAGGCTTAAAAAGTATTTTCTCCTCTCTGTGTGGCCCTTGATTCCTATTAATTAGTAAAAATGCTAATTGTCTAGAGTGTCTAGACATCATATTGCAAATCTAGTACTATGACATCAGCATATCTTGAACGAAATTACTTCAGACTTCATAAAAGAGAAGAGCCTGGACACCCTCAGATAGAAGATGGGAAAGACCTCCATGGTATTCTTGCCCACTTGAGCATAGGACAAAATCAATGGACTTTAAATTTATAGAGAAGATTTAAGCTGAACATGAGAAAAATGTTCTAATGCTAGGAATATCAAGAATGAGATTAGTCTGTAAGGTTATAGCCTCACCATCATTTCAGGTTTTTAAGAACAGCTTAGAATGATAAATTATTCTTGACAATTCTTTAGGTATAGTTCATTCTGCCTAAGGGAGAAGAGATGGACTCAATGACTTCTCAAGGTCTCTCCTAGAGTTATTTTGTATGATATTATGATATCAGAGCAGCAGAGCTCTAGAATTTCTTTCAAATTAGAAAATATCTATCTTTGAAAGCCTTCATCAGAAAAGAGACCAGTATGTAAGATTTTGAGGGGGAAGGCTTTATCACCTCTATACAGAAACTAGAACCAGAAAACTGCATAATTTTTGCTTCTATTCTATTTGCATCTATTTATGCCATTGTATTGAAAGCATAAATAATAATGTGAAGTAAGAAGAATGGAATGGAGAGAACTCCATCACACAAATTCCAGTGCACTACAGACCACACAAGATTTTGGTCAGGGTAGGAAATGCTCTGAAAATTATCTAGTCCTGAAGGGATATATGTAGCATGGGAACAATATATCCAGTTCTTGAAAATATCTGATTAGTCTCCAGCACCATGTCTTTGAGATTTGATTCCTGCTGAATAACTTTATTCCAGTTTAAGAGTAATGTATTTAACCTTTCAGCTGTTAAATTGCTATGGGAAAATAAAGAGGTCCTATGGACGCATTTTCTTTTACTCTTAACTGCCTGTCAATTTTAGTTTACTTCCTGGATTATGAGTTCTAGGGTATAATCAGCTATAAAAGCTCCTACGTAAAAGTAATTTCAAGAAATATTGTGGTTAAATCAAAAGCTTTTTAAAAAGGATTTTAAGAGTTTTCAGGGCATATAATTTAATCCTTCCTATTTCAGTCACTGTGCTATCAACAGACTTGGTCAATTTTCAGAACCTGCAATATTTCTAATTTCATAATTTCTGGTCCATTTCTAGTTCAAGTCTTTTTCTAATTTCCACTTACTGAAATTTTTCCAAATAAACCAATTTTTGCCAGTATTGCATTTAGAATGCTGTTCATTTTTTGCAGTAAATATTTCAAATATTTACCTTCTCTTTGCACTAAGAAGGAGAAAAAATATTTTCTCACACATTTCTCTTCTCTTTTTCTTCATTTGATAATCAGGAAAGTAATAGCACCAGATGGCTTTTTTTAAAAAAATCCATCATTAAAATTCTCAGGTAAATCAATGTCAAACATTTTTGTTAAAGTACACTTTCCCTCTTCTATTGTTTTTATTTATTCTGATAGCATTTTTAGTAGTCATTTTCAGTAGTATATATTTCCTCTTTTCTTAAAAGAAGTACATACACTCATTCTAGTGTTTGGGTGGGGGAAATATTCCCTCATGAAAGTCTGAACCAAACTACAAAATGTCATCTTGTTGCCTAAAAGCCCATGGACCACAAAGGAAAAAAAAAAACACACCAAAACTCTCAAAACACCTGTAAATTTCTCAAAACCAAGTTATTTCATAACAGAATACAACAGAAGTTGTGGCTGTCAAGGGAGTGATATCACCTCACTGTAATTAGAGATTCTTTCCTTGGCTGGAATGGGGTAAACAAGACCCACAGTCAGCAAGCCAAGTGCCACGTGCAGTCCCTCTAACGGGTAAGTCCGAGCAGAGCATTTCTAAGACAAAACCAGACCCTTAAACTTTGCAGTTCCTACTTTGATCTGCATCAGGGAGTTGGTAGTGAACAATCCTTGCTGGTGTTAAATGGGTGTTTATGTCAGTGTGCCTCTGCACACTGCTTTGGACAAGGAAACAGCCCTGTGCGATGCCCAGCCACCCACATTCGGGTCAATGGGTAATACCCAAATATCCTGCAGGAGACCACATTTTCTTATAAGGCTTGTATCAAAATTCATCTCATCGTGAACTCCAACACATCTCATTAGAAAACACGGAGTTGTTACAATTCCCAGTGCAGGAATGTCTGCTGGGCACCTCGTAAGGGAAGAGAACGGGCACTGCCTCAGCGTCTGCCTGGGAACATGATGGGGAGGGAACATGTTCTGATTTCCACTCAGGATAAACCATCACGCCATCAGCTGCCGCTGCACACAGGGCAGTGGGAATTGGCAGAGCTCAGGTCGGGGACAGAGGCTGTGCTTTTGTGGAAGGGTTATTGCCGACAACACAAGAACAGTAAATTAGAGACAGGAATGAAACAAGACATTAAGGACCCCATGGCACCATCTTAAAAGAATTCAATATTCTGAGTTATTTCACTTTCTACTGTATGCACATGCCATTTATAATCCAGACAAAGCAATATCCAGAAAACAAATGAGGGGTAATTTTCGTGCTAATTATGCTACGTTCATTTATCCTTTTGTCATATTTAGTTTTATATTGTGCCTTTAAAATATAAAAAGACAATAATATTAAAACACACAAATTAAATTTTAACATTGTTTTGCCTTCTGCATTCCTTCTATTTTGCATAATAATTCCCAGGTGACATTTCATCCTGTCTTCTCACTTATATTCACAGATGACAGACTTATTTATCCCCTTGGCCAAAGCCTGCGGGTTTCTTTTCAACCCTTGCTCGACAAATACTTGAGTGAAAGGTGTGGGTGTTCTGAGCAAGGGCAGAAAGAGAAATTAGGAGGTCTAATATTCTTTCAGTTGTGACTGTGCAGACCAGGGGCAATATAAATGAAGTTAAGGAATTCACCAGGTTTACAGTGATATATGTGCCCATAAAGAATTGGATTGATCAGTAGCATTGATACAATATCATGCGACGTTGATCAATCCTTTTTCCTTGCTGTTATGTTTTTCTGAGGCAAATTTAATTGGAGGTTAAATCCACCAACCAGTTCTTGAGTCAGAATATACTTACAGCCATTTTAATAACATGCTTCATATGGGGAACCAAATTGAAAATGTTGTAATTTATTTATCAATGTTCTTTAATATTTCAGGCAGTTCAGATGACCATTTTTATTTATTTATGTATTTGAGGATTTATTAAATATGCCCATCATCTTCTCTGGGTGATTCTATAAAACTGATATCAAAAGGAACTTAAGTTGAACTGATAGATCCGACTACCAAATGTTCTTTCCCAATCTGTCCCAGTAATACACCCACCCTGTAGTGCCCCTGTGCAATCACAATGTTCAGAACCTGTCCGGGAGCAGGGAAAGCAAATTTCTTATGTAAGAGCTCTCATGGCTCTCTCATCCAGGACTCAAAAACCTTCAGATTCCTGAATTACATTTCCCAAAGGATCTATCTAGCAGTGAAGAACAGCAGGATGAGGAAATTCCTACTCTAGTTGGAATTTGATGTCCTTGGGCTTAACAGGCTAAGAAAAACACTGGTAATTGATCCACATCCACAATGATGCTGAAAAAGTGCTGAGTCTCAGATAGAAACCTGGTTTATATCATCCTTACATCCAAGATTATTTGCTTCATCTCAAAAAGGACAAAAATAATGCAAGAGTTTATGTCAGTACATTTGCTGTTTATCCCATAATCTACTTTCTCCAAAACTGGTATCAAATTCAGAATCTACCAATTTCCCTGTTTAGATGGGCTGGCACTGCATCTGCTCTGACAACTGCAAGTTTTGCTACTCTTTTCCTAAATATGGTTCTTTAGACACATGTGCTGAAAACTCAGTAGTCACAGAAATTAGCCCAATTAGACTAGATTAAAATCACACTCCCCAAATTACTGCCTAGCCAAAGTTTGATGCAAATTGCTACTTCTGTTTTTCATATGGCCCATCTCAGCACATGCCAATTTTCACATCTGTTCGTGTTACGACGCAAGACTAGGAGCACATCCTTCCCTTATTCTGGAAGTAACCCCCTTGAGACACAGCCTAACCCGCAGCAGACCCACAGGGAGGAATTCCAGGCAATGTCAGAGCTTCAGCTGAGCAAAGCCAAAGGGGCATAGCCCACGAGCTGGCCCATGTTAGAGTTAACCTCGTGTTTCACAGCAGTCTGAAACGGTACACAAGACAGCTGGCAGGGATGATATGGGGACTTGCTCATCTAACCAGTGAGCTACAAGCAGATGTTGTGCATGAAATAGGAACCACTGCCATTGACACATCTCACATGCCAGACAGTGGGGCAAAGTGACTCAACCTGACGTGAAGAGGAAATTGTGTGTGACATGTCCTTCATTTCAATGAGTAACATGTCACTTCTGGCCTAACTTTTCATCTGAAGCATTAAATGCTGTTTGACAGGACTTACATGTGATTTCTGGGGTGGTAAAAGTTTGCTTAGATACATAAACACACGCTAAGTATAATGAAAGGCACAGTGACTGCACAGCAGGGAAACAGAATTTCTGTACTTACATGTATTATTGGAATCCCCTATCGGGACTTTTAATTATTTTGTGATTTTTTTTACACTATGTTGGGCTAACACTTCTTAAAAATACTGTCCACAATCATCAACAATCATATTCTAGAGGGTTAATTGCCAATTTTTAATTCTTTCTTACAAATCATTGGTTCGCTTCCAATAACACTGTTTCTAATTGACTGGACTGAAAACATGGTCCTAAATTAATGGAAACATAAGGGATAATGAGAAACTGTGTGAGAAATGAGAAGAGACTGATTTTGCAGGTATATGGCTGTGACAACACATGGTTGGGAAGTCTCCCCTGGTCCTTGTCAGGTGCTTCTGAACTACCGGGCTTGCTCATGTATCTGATTACACACTGAGCTCTCTTTTCCAAAATCAAGACTTCAAATCTGAGAGGAAACTGGCATTTCATAGTAATACCAAAATCACAGAGCTCAGGGACAGATGGAAGTATGCCATAAACTCCTTACACAATACAAGTTCTCCAGGTAAAGACTCGCCATGGGCAACGTTATAATGATGTGAATGAAAATAAAATCCCCGTGTAATCATACATCTGTCCAGGTATAGAGAGGTATATGTATAGATGGGCCCATCCTTTCACTCCTGCCTTGGGCACTGTGTACAGCTCCTTGCAGACAGCACCGAGCTCAGTGTTAGGTGTTTTGGAAGATATTCACTCATGAACACTTCCAAGTGAACGCAAATATTTTCTGCAAATTGCAGGCAATGCTCTAACCTCACATAAAGGATTTAAACTGAGTGACCTTGCTTCTCTGACAGATTTCTTCATTCCATTCAGATCGCTAAAGGCAATAAAGAAATAGGAATTACCCCAGAACCTCAACCCAGAACAGCCATAGGTCTGAACTACAGGCACTCATCCAGCAGAGTACTTCATCATGTGCTGAAATTCAAATAATTAAGAGCCCACTGGTAAATTCTGTAATCTTCTGTAGTTTACACAAAGCTTTGTGGGCTTTGCGAGACTGTGTGTGAATTAAAAAAAAACACAAACAAAAAAACCCCAAACAAACTCTGAAAAAGGTGCACTTCCTCTGAGCTTTTCAAACTTGAGGTTAGGAAAGAACCAAATTATTTCAGTATGTAAGGATGAACATCTTGGCCAAGACTAAGTTGCAAAATACCCACCCACCTCCTTGTTGCTCACTTGTGGATGTAAAAGGCCTATAATAAACAGAGAAATCTGGGAAAGGAGGTCTCGTGGCAGTGTAGCACCTCAAATAGTTTGTACTCAATAATTAACATTTTTCCTTGATGCTCTGAATGATCAGATATTCCCAAAGCATATGCAGTAAAGAGCAAAACAGATTTACAATGCTAACAGGAATTTTATTAGTGGCAACACTGGCAGTATGCACGTAGGCAGAAAGCCCGTGGGTAACCAAAAGCGGGTGAGGTTTTTTGTTGAATTACTCATGTGCCAGTGTTCATCAAGGTTTTGTTTCTGACACCCTTGTTTGCACCATCTTGTCCAGCTGCCAGCATTCAGGGCTTTAGTTCAAATACCAGAAAATTATAGATATTGATGGCAGTGAACCCAAGAGTTGACTCTGAAGAGCCTTTGTAGCTCTGCCAACACGTGCCGTGACTGCAGTAACTCCTGAGTTTCCATGTTCTGTAGCTTACACCCAGCCCCTGCTGCGGCATCTCTCCATAGGCAGGTGTCCCCCAAGCCCCACAGCCATTCTAACCATGTTCTTGTTGTAAGCTCCATCTGAGACATCCATCTGAGACATCCATGCACAGCTGCAGGACAGACAGCCCAGTCGTGTGGGCCAGCCCTAGCGCTGGTGCTGGGATCTCTGCTGAGGACAATTCCCAAATCAGGAGGCTTTTGTGGCAACTGGCAAAAAATAGATGGGAAATTCAGTCAGAAAGTGCAAGACCCAGGAGTTGTGTGTCATCTTCAAAACACCAGGTGTCGGTGTTACAGAAAAAGTTCTGATAATGATCTGAAGATTTTCTGATTCACGGAGAACTGAAAACACTACATTATAGACTGATCCATATCTAGTCCTATAAAATGCAAATACCCAGTGAGTCAGAAAGCAACCCCATCAGGCAGCTCTCCAGTTTTAACTTGTTCAGTGTCAGTGAGAGAATTTGGATTTGGGAGCAGTCATGTTATTGCCTCCATATCATTCAGAAATAAAGATATCATGACCATGCGAACAGGTCATTAAGCCAGACAACTCTCTTTGCTTTCTGTCTGTTATTTATTTACAAAATAAATATTTTCAATAATGAGATATGGTGTCATATGAACACACATTTTATCATATACTTGATTGCAGCTTGTTACACACTAACATCAATATTTGTTTTGAAACATTTTTATGCAATGGAGGCATTAGCAGCTGTCTACGTTGATTCTCTTGTGTCTAATAATAATCATCCTGCAGACTTCATCTTTCTTTGGTCACCTCTGTGACCCATCTTCTCTATTTAGTCCTCTCCTCTGACAAAACCCATGGCAATAGGATTATATGTATACCTGTATCACTCTGCCAAATTTAGCTGAAATTTGCTCATGGGTTAAAAATATTACTGAAAGGGAGAGGAAACACAAACTGATACACAGAGGGCCTAATTGTTTAACTCTTCTTTCCTCCTAAAGATGAGCTTCAGAACTGGTAATATACCAGACTAATGTCAACCAATATGCCCTGGGAATGGGTCTAAGTGCTCAAACCATGATAATGCACTCCTCTAAAATCTTACAAGTGCAGTCAATGTTCCAGAGCCCTTTCCCAAATAGCAGAATAGTCTGTGAAATATGTTAGGAACATGCGTCCCTTGAAATTCAACTGTAGCTTTTAAAAAGAGATAGTCTAGAATAATGAAGGGAAAATACAGTAAGAAGTACAGAACAGGAACCATTTGCCAACTGGAAATAGCACAAAGGGACCATCGGCCTATGCCCGTCTGCCTGGGTCACTGCTTCCTGCAGTGAAATACAGCACCTATTTACATCTGTCACCATTTAAAAAACATATTAAACTACAAAATAGCCTTGAGGTAATGTATGATGATTTCCCTCTCCTGTTAAAATTAGCTTTGAACAGCTGTCATGTAGTTATTAAAACATCCTAAAGCAACAGACTAGAAATTGCCCATGCACAGAAATAATTCTGCAACTTAAGAAATTATTTTCTCTTTCTCATTTAGCAATGAAATGTTATCAAAAACTTCTCAGCAGTGTAACAGTTTTAGTTGGGATGGAGTTAATGCTTTTCACAGCAGCTTGTGGAGTGCTACGGTTTGTAATTGTGACCACAACTGTTGATGACACACCAATGTTTTGGCTATTACTGAAGAGCATCAAGGCCTTTTCTGCTATTTTCGCCCAGGAGTTTTCTCACTTTTGCCTTTCCAAGTCTCTCCCCCATCGCCGTGGAGGGCAATGAGTGAGTGGCAGTGTGGGGCTGAGCTGTCTGCTGGTGGGTTAACCCACAACATGCAGTTCTTATTCGACTCATCTCGCTGAATTGACTCAGTGCTGACTCATGTTTTCAGCTGCCTTAGAAAAAAGTTTGATTATACTGAATAAATAAATGAAAGAGCTGGAATATGTAATCAAAAGTGTGGCACGAAGTAGTCCTTGAAGGAAGCTGGACTGTTTCACCTAATCTAATTCCTGCCACATGTGAAGTCGAATCCATGAAAGATTCATGAACCATGGCTCATAGTGCCTTCAGTAAATGGTGGCTGAGCCTTCTGTTTTGCTTATGGTAATGAAGTATCTCACAATGTTAATAAATGCATCCAGTTAATAAAATACACAAAGAAATGTCTTCAAGGCAGATGGGTGAAAAGGTTACTCTGCCTGTATCTGACTGCCCAGCAGTAAGTGCTGCTCGTTAGGGAAAGTGCAGTATAGTGCATTAGGAAGCAATATACATGCTCTGATGAAAAAGATCAGAGACAGACTTGATGAAAATCACTTTAAACAACAGGGGTTGATGTCATGCTGTGTTCCCAAATCCTACTGAATCCTACAGACATCAAATAAAAGCAAGGACATGAGTTGTTCTTTAAATTTCTTATCTTTTTTTGGGTTTTGGTTGTTTTTTGTTTTTTTTTAATGTGGCCTCCTTTAGTAAGTCTTCATTGGACATGACTCTGACCTTCTAAGCCATGGAAGTAGAAGAGTGGCTGGTGAGTCCCACAGCTGCTCTGTGCACTCTGATGCTATTTGCAGCCTGATTAGCTGAATTGGAGGCAACTCAGGGAACAAGACGGTCATGGATCTGGGAGGAGAAATTGTCTCAGGAACTTGAGCAGAAAGATTTGGGCTTTGCTCCGTTATCACTAGGACACCTGCATGTTAGGGATTCTAAGAAACAGAGACACTTCCTGATCAGCAGGGAACCTGGCTCCCTCTGGGATTTTTTGAAGCTGTAATTCTTTCTTCCTTGTTCTCCTTTTAAGTAACTGTGGAGGATTTCACCCAAAATATCACCCTGTAGCAAGGACGCTCCCGGATCTAGGAAATGCCACTGCAGACACCCTTAACCCAAGGAATACCTAAGATTAGAGGCCTCACACCAAATGAACACATATTCAAACAAAAGGAGGGCAAAATCAATGCCTACACATAAAGTTCAGCCTTTGAGCTCTGCTGCAGCTCTAAATAGACATGGAAGCTAAATACAGGCTTTTCCGTACATCTCTCCCCCTGACAATTCCTACTGCCTGAGATCCATTTCATCTGCTATGAAACCCTGTGGAGAACAAACTTCACCCCCAAGCTGGAGATGAGATTCAGCTAAATTAGCACTGTGACCCCCCTGTGGAACAGGGCACCCAGTGTGGGGAGGGCAGTGCTAAAAGGCACCAATGCCTTTTCATCCGGGGATCCAGCACACAGGGAAACACCACAGGCTCTGCAGGGACATGTGGCAGAAGCCAGGCTGGAATGTGGTCAGCTCTACTAGACCGCCTTCCAGATCCTTTGCCATTGTCCAGGCACCCAACCTTCCTCCACTTCCAGGATCTGTTTATTTCAAAGCCATTTATTATTTGGGTTTTCTGTGTACCATCCAATCACAAATACTTCCTAAATATGATAGAAAACTGTCAGATTGCACTTAGCTGGAAAAAAAAGACGACGGAAGTGAAATATTGCTGGATTTTCCTCAGACTCTCCGCAGAGCAATAGCACAAAGTCCCTGGTGATTCCATATCCTCCCTCTCAGCAGGCTGGGGAAGCACTCGGGAGTAGCTCCTGTTACAGCAGTTACATTAGATTCAAGCTTATCTCTGAGCAGAAGCCTTCTTTATAATTTTCGCCTTCTTGTTTTACTTGCACTTGCCAAAACGCCTCTGATATTGTTCCCCAGACTTTACAGTGCTCCCCAAGGGTAGAGGCTAACACAGCCATAGCCATTCTATGCTGGGTGAACAGCCAATTGTTCACACTGGAGATTTTTTTAACCCTCACTAATAACAGCCAAAAGCATTTTAAAAAGGAAAAAGCACTTGAAAGCTTGTCATTTTCTGCCAAATACTTTACACAGAAAAATAGATTTTGTTAATACCAGTTTTCCCATGTGTCTCAATTACCTGAAAACACTGCTTAGTTTAAATGCTACAAGCGAATGTAAGAGAGAAATAAACAGTGAAAGCTGCCAAATCTAAATTTGAGAAATCTTATTATAACTTATGTATAGCTCACCCAGTTCCCAGCGCTTCAGCCTGGGGAAGGAACATCTGGACACCCTGAACACTTGTGCTCATACCTGTTCCTGGCTTGTTCACAGCTCTGAAAGCACCCATGGCTGGGAGACTGCACAGAAGACAGTGCCTAAACAAACAGAGGTCTCTGTTTCACACAGTACTGGAAAAAGGGAGCCCCTTGGAGGGTGACTCTCACCCCATCTAATCACCTGTGAGGACTACCCACTAATTTGAACCCCGTTCCTCTGGCAGTATTTTTTGCAAGGATTCAGTTCAAGGCTTGAACTCTGTTCTCTTCCTCGTCAAGCCATAACAAAGCCATCAGTGACCTCTGGGATGACTGCACACACTGACACAATGAATTCCTGTCTCCTTGCAGAATTCTGCAGCAGGTACCCACCACAGCATGGACAAAGGTGCTCAAAGGTCAATGGTAAGCTCCTGCACCAGTTTATTTTGGTTTTACTTCACACAGAATGTCCAAGACATGGGGAAGCACTCCAGCCACAGGTGGAGCACACACTCCTATAACAGAAGTCAATCCAATACTGTAGGTGTAATGAAAACAGAACATGGCTCCCACAGGGACTTCTTATGTAGGCAACAAGAACAACTTTCTTTCAACAGCCTAATATTGCTTACTTTTTGACTTGTATCATTCCATTTAATTAATGGAGAGAGTAGGATTAGTGCCTTGGTGTTACAAAACAGACCTTGTATTTCATTGACACATGCCTGCAACACCAGACACAAATCATCTGCAAGTAATTAGGTATTCTAGTGGATCTCTTGTCACAAAGCTGGCACACCTCATAGAAGAATGAGGCTAATGTTCAGAATAGGATGCATTTTTGGGGTACAAAACCTACTGCTTTTCTTTTTTAACCAAGAAGATACTTTCATTATTCATTTTAAATGTTACAGATTGAATGAGTTTATTTCTGGATAAAAATTCAGTCTAACCCACAGTCAAAGCAGGATGATTTTCTCAGACTGATAAAAGTAGTGGCGCTCTGGAGCCTCCTATGGGGAGGATTCCATAGCCTTTGAAGATCCAAAGTCTGTCACTTAGACACAGGTTGTTAATCTAAGCCTCAGGCTATAGGATGAAACAGCCTGGCAAACTAATTTTCCGAGGTTCTGTGATGATCTTCTTTTGATCACACTCTGGCCCAGCCACTGCAGATCTGAGGAGTGGCACAAGGCCAACCTGCTTCCAAGATCTGAAGATGGGCTGCCCACTCACAGTCAAGGGCTGGGGTATCACCTGTAATACCCACACCTGAATTTTTTTTGGGGATTCACAGCAATTCCACACTTGTTCAGTGAAGTTAATCATAATATGCCTCATATACCTTTTACTACAATGGATTATTAAGGAGGTATGATAACATGGGATGAAAAGTTCACATTTTAGGCAAGTACAGTTTGTCCAAAATGCTGAAATTTGCTTTCTCTTTCCTGGTTTTGGTAAATATATGTCACATTTAAATGCCAAATGGCATTTGGCTCTTGTACAGAGCTTGCTGCATCAGTCACATACTCATACAGAACATGTAGTACATGCAGTATTCTGTTTATGCTGTTATAAAATATAAAGCACAAACACCTACATATGTCATATGTAAAAGTAAAACTATCAATCATAAGCAAATCTCCTGTTGAATATTTATAAAGACCAATTTGGGTTTCTAAAGTGTTTTACATTAGTAATAACAGGGTCAATATCTTTCCTATATATATTCAGTATAAGCAAAATGCTCCCTAAGAAGAGGACCAGCAAAACCTTGTGTGGGCTGCCCAAATCCTGTGTAAAACCTAGTTTCTGGAATCAAGAGTTAGGAGTGGGTGTTACACTGAGCCTCTGCTAAGGGTGAGTGTAGCTGTAGAGACCTCTGTGCACCACAGAGCATTTGCTGCAGCCTGCACAGGCACACTTGGGCATCATCTCACCTCATCTCATCTCATCTCTCTTGGTGTGACAATGAAGTCATAGAAACAGTGGCTTCAGTGCCAGCTAGATGAGGTAGATCCTCACAGAGTACTTATTCTGGTAGCTCTGTCAGGTGATAGAGGCTGTGCTGCTGGTCTTGGCTACTTGGCTCTCACCAGAGTGGCTGCACTGGCGCACACACGGGGACTGTAATCATCTCTTTGGTTGCATCTCTTCTGGCAATGTGCTGTGTCCTTGTCCTGGACACTGGATATCCTATGGCTCTACCCAGCCACAGGTGTGCAAATAAGCTCATTTTCAGTGCCATGGAGAGAAAGAAAGAACCAAGGCACTGGCCCATATCCCTCTCACTTTGAATCAAATCACCTACTCATAGCGGGAGCTTCTGTTGCATGATCCAACACAGTCTGAATAATATTAAACGATTTCTGTAATCTAGATGCCATCTTGCAGCCAGCTGTATTAGGGAGAACACACGGTCACCCTGAGTTCTCACTAGCTCTTTTACTGCAAAAGGCCAAGAGTTCTGCTGGTTCAACTTGGATGTAAGGAAAATATAGAGAACGCTGGCATTTCACTTTCATGGAACCAAAGAAATGAAGAACCAGGGTAAGTAATACATTATTCCATAGCCACCATCATTATCCTTCAGGCTCTTAGGAGTTCACTCTGGTGAGCAAATTCCTCCTACTGCATGCAAGTTTATTGCAGAGGAAGGGATAGTGGTGGTTATCATTGTCTTTTTCATCCTTCATGCCAAATGCTAAAATACAGAAAATTTTAAGAGGTCAATTCTCCTTCATCCTCTTTTTCACAACAAAATTGTGACTCATACATCATTTTATGAACTGAATTATCGAATAGGATTGCCCAAAATAACAAGGTCTGGATTTGATAACCAAATAAACCTTTTCCACTCTTTGCTTCCTTTCTTGTTCAGCCATTTAGCCCACACACTGCCTGGTCTGAATTCCATGGGATTTCTCCACATACTCAGTTTACGTGAGAAGCTGTATATACTGAATGAAAGGTTCATTAAACATTGGAACTTCCTGGCCTTTTCTTTGCCTTCACCCTTTCCCTTTGATAGCTGAATGTACTGCTTTACTTACGGAAACCCAAGTGCCCTGGCAGGAGGGAGGCATAACACAGGCACGTGCCCTGAATACAGAGAGTTGTGAGCGCAGCTCTGGCAGCGCAGCCCGTTCCCAACCCTCGGCACCTCTGCCACGGGCACCTCTGCAGGGCTCGCCAGGGCAGCCTTGGCAGGCACAGCAAACACCCTGCCCAGCAGTGCAACTGGGCAAGAATTACTGACTGAGGGCAAATCTTACAGCAGTAACTTCCTGCTCTGCTTAATTGGAATGTGAAGACACTGGTCTTACAAAAGAAAATGCTAATAGTCTGTGTCACTCTGGTCTTTCCCTCTTCAGCCTCTTTTCCCATCTCTTAAACCCGATGACAGCAGTTTATACCTGTTCGGTGAACCCTCACACATTCTGTTCAAATTCATTTCCTGGCTGACACGAGCAATGTGAATAAAGCCGTGTATGGAGATAGAGGGGAATCTGAAGGTTGATTTCAAACTTGAAGCTTGCAAGGATAAAATGACAGTGTAAAATGTTGTGTTCTGTCTGGTTTAGAGCGGAGGTGTCCCATATCCACTAAAGCATTTTGCTTTGGTCCTTTCAAATGAAGAAATTCTGCATCATACATTGGGAATTTATGACTATGCACAAACATACACCCACACACAGAGTATTTTGACCAATTATAAAAGCTCCTTATTACTAAATTGCTATCAAAAGTCACAAAGCTAAATGGGATATTCAGACCAGCATCAACTAAAGCATTCTCTTTCTCCACTTTCCCAGCACCTCTTTCACACTGTGCTTAAAAATGGGATATTTTTATGCAAGTTTTACTGTAGTTGTAACAGGGCCAAAAATATTAAATCATAACTAAAAAAAAATCCCTTGAATCCTCATCATTTACTATGATATCATAATACTGCTTTTTTTATATGCAATTCATATTCTCTTGTATTTTAGGAATGGTTCCTTGTTGCTATTGAAGCAGCTTTATAAATATAAAGGATTCATTGTGAATTATTAAGTTTAAACATTAGAAATACTTTTTTATAAAGACTGCTTCTTGTTGGTCCTTCAGTAGTTTTAAAGTACAAGGACAAATATAAAGCTAAACTTAATATCTCATGTCATGTATTCATAAAATAATGCTTTTGCCTCACAGCACAAACTCCATCTGAGAAGACTCAGCTGCAGGAGCTGAGCTGGTCTAACTGTTATGGCAGGTCAGAGCATTTTAATTAATGTTGAAAAGTTTTCCTACCCGTATAGTATGTTCTGTTGCAACTTTCTGACACATCTTCTGACTTAGGTGGGGTAAGAAGCTTTTATCACTAACACTGAAGGAACATAAGCTGTGTTTTTCCAAGCTCGTGTTCTGGGCCATATCTGTAAGCTGGGGTGCTGCATGCAAAATGTGCATTTCTCTGCAAGTCAGGGGCTGCTGCACAGGAGAAAGGATTCAGTCCCAGACAGGAGGAGACCTGGAGGCACTGCAGGGATTGTCACCAGCAGAACCAGCACAACTCCCAGCTGGTTTCATCCTGCTAAGCAGTCTTGCATTGGCTGGTCCTGATATTTCCAAAAGACAGGAGCTTGCCATCCTCCTCCTTCTCCGCCTGCATGAATCTACCACCAGCAGGAATCCAGGTGCACAAGACCTTCTGTGAAAACTAAAGAGTAGTGCTGCCGGAACCACCATAAGCAGGGAATTAGAGAAACTTCTATTGCTAGTTTCCTTCAAAAGGCTCATAAAATGTGGCTTTTTTATGAAGTTACATAGCACGCCTTTTCATCCATTCTCAATCGCTGTCAAAATCACCGAAACGCAGAGGATGCTTTCTCATTTGGTACATGTGTGTGAACTCTCTCCGTGTGGGTTACAGGCTATCACGCTAAGCAGTAACATGCCCAGGCACACTGAGAATGCTGTAACCTGGTTAGAGAGCAGAACCTGCCTCTTTTTTTAAACCTCTGTCTCTGCTTTCTTTTATTACAAGTACAGAACACCAAGGTGTTTTTAATGTAATCCTCCCCAAAACTATTTTGGTTAGACAAAAGGAATACATTTCATTTTGGGTCAGTTTACTGTTTTGAAAATTACTTCTCATTTTCCAGTTAAGTCACCAAACCAAAATGAAATATTCACACATTTCTTATAAGTACCTCACTGCTGTGCTAGAAGTCTTAATTAAATAGGATTTGTGAAGCAACCTGAGAAAGGCTGACTGAGATGCAGTTATGGCCACTTCTTTTTCTACATCCCACTTCATTGACAGGACTATGTTGGCCTTGTCACTTCCCTGGCACTAAATTGTGCTCCAAAGAACAGTAAGACAACTGTTTCCTTGGGCTTCCCTGTATCCAGCTCTGGTTATTAAGACTGATGGTACGCAACACAAAAGTGCAACACAAGAACAATAAAAATTCCTATTAAAAAACAGATTCAGTATCACAAATTCAGCATCCATTTGTACCTTTGCCTATTCATCTCAAAAAGTGGATATCCTTGGATATGGAACAGGAGCCCCATTGGAGCTCATCTCTGTGCCTGCAGTCACAGCTGGAGCTCTGCTGGAAGAGGGCTGCTCTTCCATAGAGCCAAGTCTGGTTCCCTTTGAACCTGCTGCTGACCTGCAGGATGACTCAGCAGTGGGATCTCAGACCAGCCAGACCATTCAGGGACTTGTCTGATGATCTGGATCTGGGCTCGCCCTGGCCACGCTCTCTCAGGTACTGCGGGGTGGGTGGGGGAAGCCCCTGCACTGCCCATCCTGTTACCCTCCAGCTCCCCGTCCTGCAGGAGCTGCCATCCCGTGCTATCCCCTGACACCTTCTTAGAAGGTATTTTTACCCTTGCACAGTTTGGTTTCGCTTCATGTCAGTAAAAGACTGATGTTTAGCTCTTGTCCCCATGTTTATTCACCGATGGTCAAATCTATTACCTCCACACTGAAGGGATGGAAATTGTATCTTCTGCATCCGTTTTGGTACAAAATCCCAGCTTTTTTCAGCTCAAACTACAAGTTGGGGGTGCAACTAAAGCACAAGTTTGGGGATAAAAAGGACATCCAACGCCATCTGCTTCTTATCTCCCTCTTTAAGGAGGCGAACTAACTGTAAGAGAAGAAAACACATTAGTTAATCTGTGAGTGGTAAAGCTGCCCTTTGCTGTCCTGCAGCGAGGTGGCTGCAGCCATCCAGGCCTGCGACAGCTCTTGCCTGGATTATTTTTCTTTATTTGTGCCAGAGTAAGAAGCTCAGTCATAGCAGCTTTGATGGGGATGAGAGATGGCAGACAGGTCCGAGGCAGGACAGGCCAAGGGGAGCCCATTATGTCGGTGCTCTGGAGTCTACTCCGATTACTCGCAGCCAGCTCGACAACAGGGGCTTGGGGTCGTTTGCAACACAGCACATGTGGGGCACTGAGCGATCCCTACAGCAAAACCCAGGAAAAGATGTGATCACACTGTCCCCCTGAGAGCTGTCCTGAGCCTCACAAACATGAAGCCTTCCCAGGTGCTCAGAGAGCTTCTCTCCTCACCAAGGAGAGCCTAACATGTGAGGCTGCACTGATTTCAAAAAGCCTGGATGTTCTTTTTGCTCTGAAAACAAATTAGTTTTGCCTCGTCTTCTTTTTTTTTTTTTTTTTTATTTTTCCCCAGTTATTTGAACTCGTTCTTGGAGGTTTTTATCAAGTTACTAGAAAACAAATTTTCCTGTGCCTTCAGGAAAAAAAAAAAAATTATCGCCAAAGACAGGGGAAAGATTGCTCTGTCTTGTTTGTCAGCATCTTACCCCAGACATTGAGGTTTCTTCATAAAACTTTCCACCTTATTAAAAGCTATTTTCTCTTCAAAGTTTTGATGATAAAATGTACTTTGTTCAGTGGTAAATTTCACAGTATCTCCTACCATCTGCTCCACTGCAAAAGATTTTCCTCTTATGAAGACTAAATATATAAACACAGAAATGCAGATTTCATGTCAGCAAGTTCTTCTCTAGAGATTAGGAACTATTTGCATGAGCAGGGACCGTTAGCTTGATTATATCTTAAAACTGAACCATTCCTAAATTGCTGGTTAAATAAAGACAGACAAGACAGAGATAGACAGATTTTTTTTATTATTTATATAATGTATATAATTAAGATAACACAAAATCTGAAGGAGCTGTAAGAATACAAATCTATGTAAATAAAGAAATCAGATCTATGCAAATAACTGACCTGGGGCATGATGAAGAAGCTTCTGGTTAAATTAAATTAGTTGTTTGACCTGACAGATTTTTTGGGGGGAGGTTTTAACACCTCAAAATACAAATCCCAAAACTGTATTGATCTGACAATATTTTCATCCAAAACTGTTTCAAGTTGATCTGAATTTTAATTTCTCTTTCCTTCCTCCTTAAATATCATCTATGTGCTCTGGCACCTTACTTATTTCTTGGAAAACAACTTGCTGCAGGAATGAGACGTGGAGTATCATGAGCTCAGTGCCCCTCACTCTGACGAAAACACAGAGGACTTGCACTGCAACACACACATGAACTGATCAGTGCACAGGAGAAAATGTGATTTAGTCCCAAAGAGAAGTCTGGCTGACATGGACATGCAGCATTTGTAGGAAGGCAAATGTTGTCATGCCTGACCCTCAGTGACAGCTGCAGAACCTGGCCAAGTGCAGTTGGTGTATGTTGAGCAAAAGAGAATGGTTTCCAAAAACATCCTTTTGAGTTGCTCAGGGTTGTAAAGTCAAGGATGTGTTTGCAGAACTCAAGCTCAAAACTGCACAAGCTGCATTGGCAGGAGAGAAAGAAATGAAGCCTGATCTTTTTACCTATGAAACTATTCAGAAATCATGTATGCTTGATAGAATATGTGGTCCTTAAAATGTAAGTGCTGTATCGAAGTCTGGACAAAAATACCTCCTCAGTCTGAGAGACTTGTCATAGGAATAGCTGCTATTTACAGACTCTCTCCTCCTTTTCTACTTTGTTCTTTTGTTGAAGGGGTGACTTTCAACAGAGGTAGACAAGTCAAACCTCTTGATCTGAAAGTATTCCAACTTTGATGCACCCACCAGGAATATGAGACTGTGGTCATGGGGAAAGTTAATAAATTTATTAGTCCATCTTTTGGAAGCCCTAAGGAACTTACGTGAAAGCCTTTCTGCTACTTCTGATTTAACAGTTGATTACCTGTGTTTGGGAATTCTCAAAGATTCACTAATAATAACTAGTTGTTGGTTATCAACTGCTTAAAAGCAAAACTCATGGTTTAAGAACTCGTTCAAGCAATTATTTGGCTTGAGTTGGTCTGGCAATAAGTAGAAGTAGTAATGAGCAATAGAGCCCATCCCCAGCACTGCAGCTCAGTGGTTCTGCTGTCTGACTGTGCCCTGTGCTGCTCCACCTCTCCCCAGGGGTGTGGAGACAGTGCCTTGCCCTTGGGAGAACATCAGCTGACCTTGTCACCGAAGCTGTTAGCAGCAGTGCTGCAGCCCTTTAGAAATCTGGAGAATCACACGAACAAAATTCAGCCTGAAGTCTCTTCGTGGTGCTCCAGAAAACAGGCTGGTGACACAGGGAGGGAGAAACAAGGAACATCCTCCAGGTGCCTCCCCTGTGACAGCTGATGGGGCTCAGTCTGCATCTATCGCTGCTGAGGGAATGGCAGGAGACCTACCGAAGATCCCAGTGTGATTAACACTGCTCCTAACGAGCATGCAGAAAGGAATAAAATACGGAACAACTCATCCCATCTGCCACAGCCCCTCCCAAAGCAAACTTTTCCACAGGCGAAGGAGGAGCTGCTGAGGAGCACACAGAGCAGCTGAAAGAAGTTGTGTGTTTAATGTTAACAAAACCTGCCTCTGAAGAGAAGCAATGGTTGGAACAGTGAAAACTCAAGTGAAAAATACTTCTCATTCTATGGAGGTACTGCACAAGAAACATGATAGTATTTTTCAGTGAATGAAGAGATAGTGGATTAATGAAAAGAAGATAAGGAATGAAAGAAGTAAAGAAGTAAATAACAAAATTCCCATGTTGAGCTTTTGCAGACAAAGATAAATATCTAAGGGCTTTCAGTGATACATATTTTCTATGGACTGTGTTAAAAACACTCAATGCAGAGTCTTTTATGGTTATACCAATGTTTGAAAGAAGCACAAGTTATTGTTTTATGAATAACTGGATTTGAGAGGATTGTGAACATTGTTGCTTGAGACATAAAAAAACACTTACACATTTCCTCCAGACTTTATCAGCTCTATTGCAGAAGTGATGAACTTGTAATGGATTAAAGGGAGATTTTTTTCATTTCTTGGAATAAAAAAAAAACACTTTAATTTATATCAATGTTCCTCAAAAAGGTTATAGATTTTTCCCAGGTTAAAATCTATGTCCTTCCACAGGAATCCTTCAATGTCTCTGCGGGCTGGTATGTGACTGTTATACTTATGTTCACTCTTCTGCTTTTTTGAGAGATTAGTGACCACTGATCTAAGCTTAGTAATATTCATTTGCATTCGTTCTGTTTCAGGGTATCTTTTTCCTACTTCCACAACCACCCTCAACAACATTTGAGTTCTACTATGCAACAATGGTTTTCACACTGGTGGGAGGATCATTGAGGCCCAAAATGAAAAATCAGAGCATCAGACTTCCCTATCCTTCATTTCTGTTCCAATAATCTTGTATCTTTTGTTTTTTAATTGCTCTTCTGTGGTGTTCCACACCAATCAAACTTCCTATAGAGCTAATTTCAAAGTACGTGAGGGCTGGTCCCTGAACTGAGCTCTTGTTGCACTACGTTAATGTACACAAACTGAATTAGCTCTGTTAAAGTTTGGAAGAGGAAATACCAAACAAAAATGTATTTCATCTTTCCAAGGAGTCTGAATCTATATTGCTCCATTAATAAGGGCTAATTCCATATAGTGATTTTTTCCAAATGTGCCCATATGCTCTTTCACACCACAAAAAAGACGAGGAAGGATGATGTGGTGATGCTCATTAGCTCTTCTCAAAGAGAGGTGCCTGTGGGCAGGTGTTTTGGAGGTGTTGCCATCTGCAGCTAAACAAACACAGGTAGCTGAGGTTCCAGGTGATGGCAAGAGCAAAGCGCTGTAATAGACTGAGAAACTGAATTTCTAGGTAGTAACTAACACTTGCTGTGGTTACAACTACTAATGCACAAAACTGTAGTACAGAAAAGCACACACTTGAAACCATAAAGGAAATGTCACACTAGAGGCAGCATCCANTAATGCACAAAACTGTAGTACAGAAAAGCACACACTTGAAACCATAAAGGAAATGTCACACTAGAGGCAGCATCCAAGAGACTTATTTAGAGAAAATGAGGACTAGGATTTGGGGTCAAATGAGATTTATACTGTGATACCTTTAAGGCAACTCAGGCTCAACTAAAGATAGACCATGAAAAAAGAAGATTCATTCCTACAAGTCTTATGTTTGTCTTACATGTAAGATGCATTTTTGTTACTTTTGCTTTCTCTTCATTATTTATAATACCTTTTTAATAAATCTGCTGATACGTAGTAAAAGTAGCACCAATTGTCAAAAAAAACCCCAAAACAAAACAAAGGCAGGTGCTTGCAGGACATTTAATTCCTGGAGCATTTAAGAAAGCAAGGCTTTTATCTTCTTCCATTAAAGTACATTTCAAAAAGTTACAAGTACAGGCACTCAAAATCCAGTAAATTTAAAGCCTGAGAAGGAGAAATGAGTTTGAGAAGGTACAGGGAATACGTCCCCAAACACAATCTGCTTTACAGCCTAAATGTTGAAACTTTCTTTGACTGCTCATTTGGCCTCTGAGTTCCTGGATGAAAAGAAAACCTAATTTGTATTGTGCTGGCTACCTAGGCTTCTGTTTACATACAAGACCTGCACACAGCAGAAGGAATTGGAAGGCTCTTAGTGGGGTTGCATCTGCTTTGTTGCCACTTAGAAGTTCCCAAGGAAAGCACTACAGACACTATGACTTTGATCCCCAAAGCTTCATCAAGCTCCTGGTGCAATGACCTGCAGTACAAGGGCCAACAGTGACCCAGAGACCGTGTCAAGCCCTGGTGTTTTCAGTCAGAAGGCACTGGGAGGTGTCTCCAAACGCCAGTGATTTCTTTATTCCCACCCTGTGATCAGTTGTTTTCCACTGTACCCTTCCTCACTGGGCACACAGTCATGGGACCTGTCTCTGCTGAGACAGATGACTTCTTATTTTTAGTCTGAATGTCTGTTTTCACTAAAAATTCCGTGAAAGTGTATTTACATGTAGCAAAACTTCAGTATATTTTGGTAGTTATGAAAGTAACAACTTCTCAGAATGTTGTGATAGCTACACATCATAGACTAGAAATGATAAAAGCCCCAAACTAGCCCAGTCCATGCCCCAGCCTGGTCTGGAATGAGGAGCCTGTAACCCAGCACTGAGAACAGGCACCTGAAAGGTGGCCACTGGCTGCACTACACGGGTTAAATTCAGCGCTTTGCCTCAGAATTGCTCTTTGACAGCTCCCCATCCACAGGCTCTTTAACTTACATATGTTGGGAATTTAAATTCAAAGTTCAATGGTGTCAGGTAGATTCAGATCAATTTAGTTTTTTTCCTGACAAACAGTAAATCTATTGAAATTGAGGAATCTGATCTCAGGTTTTCCTGGTTTTGGTTTGCCCTGAGCAGCAGGGTCTGACCTTGCAACTGACCCTGCTTTCAGCAAGAGGTTGGACTAGAGGACTTCCAGAGATCCCTTCCAACCTGAACTACCTTGTGATCCTGTGGTATTGGGTTTTGAGGGATCAAAAGTATTCATGAATTCCAAATAAAGTCAGTAAATAATTCTGCCTGGAAAACAGAAAAAAGCACTTTCCAGTTTATGTTAATACCACATTTTCAAAATTAGATATTTGAAAAACTTAAATTGTTTCACTCCTATATTTTATAGATTACAGTACTTATTACAAAACAGGTTCTTTCTATTTGCATGTTTTTCTCCCTGAAGTTGAGGGATTTCTTCAGGACTTTGCTTTGTTGCTTTGAGTCAGACCTTTACTTGTCACAGGAGCAGCCTCCAACCAGCAGCTTTTCTCTCTCAGGCTGCTGAGGGGAATGTGAAGGAAGCCCTCGTAACACAAGAGAAGCAGCAAGATATTATTTTCTGTTTAAAATCTTAGGAAGTGCTTGGAATGAAACACCAATTTCTCTTCCTATCTTCAAAAAGCAATTCTGAACTACACATCAACCCTGGAACGTTTTTGCCTCAGAGAGTCTGAGATGAGCAGCAACAACAACAACAACAAAAAAAAGAGTGACAGTTGTACAAAGCCTTATACAATCTCATTTTCCTCTAAACATAAAACCTGCTTTCTGTTTTTTCATTCTGAAGCATCTGAATTATTTTTTTGAGATGTCTAATGAATTCACCCCGGGCATTGAAAGTTCAGCCTCAAATGGTAAGATTTTAGAAAAACTAGGATTCAAGTGACAGAACAGACCAAGAATTTACTGAAGATTTCTTGATGCAAAAAAAAAAAATTAAAAAAAATTTAAAAAAAAATAAATTTAGTTCCCAAATCTATAGAGCTCTCCAGAGTTGAGCATGAATACACTCCTGACTGTCACATCTATTAAAACCAGATAAATATTGTCATTGATGTATCTACTCGTGAATTTAGGGTCCATAGCATACTTGCACCTTTTCTTTATAATGGGAGGAAAACCTGCAAGTTGCACAGATATTCTTAGTTTCTCTTTGGTGCTTTGAAGATGTAAAGTGTTCTAAGAATTGTTACTGTGAGTTACTGCTTATAAAATATCACAAGAATAGAAGAAGACTGTAGATTACTTGGAAAAAGATGGGAAAATACTTCAAATAATGTCCTAAAGAGGTACCATCAAAGTTAGCTTTTGCCTTTCTATCTTGTGAAGCTGGATGCTAATCACACAAGAGATGTAAATCTTCAGTAACTTCTCTGAAATGCGCTAAAACTATTTATCTTGGTATAATTTCGAAAAAACTATTTATTGAAGTATGTATTTCTTTTTGACCTGAGGAATTTTTTCACTTACATGTAGAGAGAGGTGCTATTTTATTCTGAAAGAAAAAAAATCTATTTTTTATTTGAAGATTTCTTTGGCAGGAAAGAAACTCCGTTGTAGAGTTTCTCTTAGAATCCTGTGGGAAATAAAGGAACAGCATATGCTGAAGCGGGGCTGGGGGGAAGGAAAGGAAATGTCTTCAAATATATGTCACTGTATTATTCTGAGCTGCAGAGGCCTTTCACAGTGGGATGCAATGCATTTTAGGTGGGACAGCACCCCCATACGGCGCAATTTGGAACTGAGAGATGTCAAAATGGGGAGGGGAAGCGCGAAGAGCCCAGCGGGGCTCGCTGCTGGCACGCGTTTGTATCAAAATCCGTTTGCTGTGAGCAACAGCGGCTTTGGAAAAAAGGGAGAGCGAAGTGTGCAAGAAAGGGTGAAACAGCGCAGTGATTTTTGGTGCTCTCCTCACACAACCGTGTGTGTAGTCATGTCAGAAGATGGTAACTCATGGAAATCACTGTTTTAATGAATATAAGGATTAATGCTATTAAACTGAGAGTCCTTCTGAATTCTAGGGGTGTCTGAATACTGAAGCCTGCTCGTATTAGGAAGGGAATTAGGATGAGGGTTTTTTCCAGTGATCACCTAGCCTTTCGGTGACTAATCACTAAGGAGCAATGCACACTGTTTAATAGCTTTAGCTCTCTTTCCTTGGAGGAAACTAAAACCCAGCAGCAGGAAATTCAGGATGATATCAATTTCTATGCATAAATCCATGTACATAAAGGCTGGATAAACATCCTTAGCTTGGATCACCCTGAAGTCCACAATGCCCCTACTGCCTTGGAAAAGAGCTGCACATTTGTTGTGCATGGCACAGCAGTTAATCAGTAAGACCTATTTAACTTTAAACTTCTGAACATGTTGCTACTTTCTGCCTTCCAGGATGAGCCAAACATTTCGTGCAGTAGAAGATATTTTGGATTTGCAGATAAGCAAGCCATTTAGTGCCTGAAACATCTCTGCATTATAGGTCAATAGGAACTCTTTAGTCAGCTTTTTCCATTTTCTCTGTACAGAGGAAATTTCAAAACATGTCACTCAGCCCAAGAAACAAGCTGATGCTCAGTCTAGTTATTTTTAAATTTGGATCTTCACAAACAGAATATCTAACAGACTTCCTAATTTGTTATGCCACTCATTGGCTTTAAATCTACAGTACAACTTAGCAACAAGCCTCGTTGCACTGTCAGTCTTGCTACCTGTTATGTTGTACCAGTCTAATAACCTGCAACCTGCAGGACTTGGTGACAGCCTGTATGTTTGAACTAGAAGCAGCTTCAATTATAGCTTAAGCAAATTCAGGGGGGTTTGATCTAGTGGATCAGAATGCTTACAATGCTTGTGCTTTCCTACCTCCCACATACGAGCTGAGCAGTTCTCAGTTTCCTATTGCTCTAATTTGATTCCACACAAACATGAAGTCCTCCAGCTCTGTTACAGGGGAGATGCAGGACTTACAGCTACGTGGCAAAACAGTAACAGGAGATGAGTCCTGGCCCTCACTTTCCAGTGTTTATATCCTGGCATACCCACTGGAAATTCTCTATTATGCTCAAAAAGGGTTCCTTCACTCTTGGACTGCTCAGATTAACGTGCCAATATCACAATCTTTGTGACACTGCCAAAACTCTCTGAAGTTGACCCTAAGGCACTGAGAGCACCTTAAAATTTTGACTCCACGTACCTCAAACTTGGCCTCAGTATTCATTACAAATTTCAAGATACAGACGTTAGCTTACCAATGTCTCTGTCTACCTATGTCCTTATATTCAGAAAACACCAACTACTGCCCCAGTGAATGCTGACAACTATGTGGAAAGTATTAAGGTGGTTTGTAGTCTTTGTTCTTTTCCATCTGTCTTTTCTGCTGAAATATCCTGCTTCTGTTCAGTGATTTCCACAAGTACCATACTCAGCCTCAAGGTCTCTTCATGCATGCCTTGCTCTCTGTGACATTTAACTGCAAAAAGTGATAAAAAGGTTTTCTATTATCTGCCCCCTTTAGCAGCACCTTTTTTTCCCACTTTCTATTTAATTTAACTTAGACTCAGACCTCATTTTTTCAAGGTAAGGCATAAATTTAATAGATGTTGAAGTCATGTAGCTTATGTTCCATATGCCCTATACCATCTCTAAACCCCTACTCATATTGCCAATGGTTTGGAGCAAGGACAAACCTACTACTCTGACTTCACTATACCAACCAAGTGAGCTCTCACTCCAGGCTCTGTTCAGCACAGCAAGGCAGCAAATGTAGTAAGAGGGAACTGCAGGCAATGTCAGAGAGAGGTTGCTTGCCAGAAAGAACAAAGCAGAAAATAAAGGCAAGAGATTTTACAGATAAATTTTAAAGAAGCCTGAAGCAGATTTATCTCATAGAAAAGTAAATTTGGAATGGTAGAGAAAAAAAGCTGCTGAAATCAAGAACCTGACAAAGAGATCTGTAAAGTCAGTATGTTAAATTTAATGTATTCGCTGAATACTTCATATTCTTGCAGATATCCTAGACTCAGTCCAGTACTGACTATTTCCAACTCTTTGATTCTTCTGATAATTTTATTTCTTTGGCTTTTACATTCTTTCTACCAAGCAGTGCTTATTCTTTTATCCTGAGATCATCTTTCTCTTGTCAAAGCTACAACCTCAACCATGCACTCAGAAAACTAAGTTGGTACCTGGTGCAATAAATTTTGGTGTTGCCAGCACAGCAAAGGACCACTATCCATACCCACCCAGCCTCCTAAATACTTCAGAGGAACGAGAGCAGACTCAAGTCTTCAGGTGAGATCAAATAGATCAACCCACACTGCTCTTAAACAAAAGAATTTTAGCTGTGGATGCAGTCTGCAAAGTGAAATCTCAAAATTCGTGGCTCTCAAAAGTACCTGCAATGCAAACTTAGGATAAAAAGGAAGAAATCTTGATTATTTCTTCCAATGGAAAAATCTAAATATAAGTAGTCTAAAACAGCTGGGCTTTTTTCAGTGCATGTCTAACCCCAACAATAGTCTGCCTGCAACAACGCTATTAATATAACCATTCTTATTAGCACATTTTTACCACAGGAAACAAGATGTTATTGTTTCCAATCTCTAACATATTGAATAATATTTTCAACAAGATAATTCCAAACACGTTTCCTCTTGTAGCTATTTTATTACATTTCCTACAGATAATGCTTACAAAATTATCTCACTTATTGTTATTACTGTAGCCTCTGGCTCAGGAGCCAAATTCTAATAAAAAGAAAAATTCCATTTTACGTTTCTTAGTCCTAACAGGGATAAAACCTTCCTGTGTTTAGCCTTTATTATCAAAGCTCACAGTGGAAAGTGACCAAAAATCCATAAATTAATCCAACTTCTATAAAAATCCCCAAACCTCCAAGCGTCAATCACCTCTAGCCTACCAACAGGGACAAAATACCTTCAGCAATGCTTCTAAAGCAGTTATAATTATTCTGTTTCATGTGAGTAAAAGATTAGAAGGCTCATACCATATTTTAGGGGGGGGAAAAAGGAAAAAAAATTGAATAATCACTTGTTAATGACAGGCTTTCACACTGAGCGAGGAAAACCGATGTTTTTACACTATGGTGCATCTGAAACTATGGTGTGATAAGGGGAAAAGGAAACTAATGGAAGCTGTTCTATGGTACTGACCAAAAAGAAAATCTAATCCTGTTTTCTACCTGAAAAAGCCTTTCTTCTCTTTGCACAAAAATAGCTGGTTAAGCAAGCAGTTCCAGGAGACAGCAAACAACTGTCATACAAATGGTTTCCGGGGAAATCTGTAGTTTTAATCTTCTGTATAGGAGCTAGAGAGCTAAAAAATGAGTACCTATTATTCTTTTATTAAGATTGTCATCTGATAAGCCCCCATTTTCCAAGAGGCCAAGAACACGGGTTAGGAACCAAGGCTTCGTGTGTTCAGACACACCACTGCAATTACTCAGCTTGGATACCTTCTTAAGGGTCATTAATTTGACACAGACCATGCAGAGTAAAGTTTTCAGGGAGCTCAGATTTTTATTAACATATATCTCACTAATAATGACTATTGAAGAACATCATACTGATTTTCTCCCATCGATATAGATTCGGATCCTGAAAAACAAATATTTCCCCCAAACCCTAACAGGCCAAGCTCTGGGGGTTTTTTATGTGGTAAAGTTTGAGTATTTTTCTACCTTTTTCCTCAGAGTCTTTCTAATTTCCATGAAAATCACTGGGAAATTTGTCTTTATGTCTGTAGAAACCAAAAAAGGTTTTAGTTGTTGAAAGTGTTGAATGGCTCGCACAGCTTATGCTTCAGGCTCTGAGAGAGCTGGGAAATGTCTCTCCCGGGTAGCTGGACCAAGCAGGGTGCTACTCTGATCACTGTTTACTTAATTTAGACTGAAAACAGACTTAAAAGGGGTATCTCAGTTTTGGTTCCTTATCTGCCTCCCTAATGCCCAACATAATTTCTACCTGCACACAGACAGACCCTCGCTTTTCTCCTCAGAGAATTCCCGATCTCTTCTGATGGACAATGCTGTTGCCCACAGGGGCACCTTTTTTTCATTCCAAGGAATCTCTGAATGACTTATTTTAGTAACTTCTCATGTTGGGAAGCTGTCAAAGTTAAAATCAGGTCAAGTGGACACATCAGCAATGGCTAATTGCTACGTACCCAAGCAGTGCTGGGGTTGGATAGACCTGATTCACTCACAGAGCATACCCTGCTCCTATTCAGGTAACAAACAAAACTGGCCTTGACTTTACTAGCAATCATTCTTATTGATATTTGTCTTACTGGCGTGCTTAATTAAGACAGACCTCAGAGATAAATGAGGGCGATGATGTGCCACAGGGCCTGCCCACGCCCTCCCTGCCCTCCACCAGGACCACACGCCGGGGTTTTCCTCTCGTCCTCTCCCACGCTCCTGCAGGACATGGGACATGAAGAGAGGGGACACAGGCTTTATGGCACTGGGTTTTTTCAGTGAGTATCTTGGCTTTTCCAGTTCATACAGCTTCCCCATCAACAAGCTGCTGGCTCATACAGCTGCTTGCTCACCAGTGGGGAATTCTCTTCATACCCAGGATCAGATTTTCATCTGTTTCAGTGACATCTCCTTTCTGGCCTTTCATTCTCCTCTCAATTGCACCATCCAGAGAGTTCTTCCTGTCTTCTCTATAAAACTCTTACTGTGATTTTGGTAACAGAGTCATATTCCCTAATGCTTTAGCCCAGAGATTGAGATTTATTTATTCTTTGTCCAATCAATAACAAATACTTGATAAATTACCTGATGAGCAATATTGTTTCATATCCCCTCAGGGAACAACAGTTCTGCTGTTCTTCCTCAGGCTGTTGTAAAGCACATAACGGGTTTCCAATGGGCCAAAAGCTTTAACTATCTTCATTTTCTTATCTTTTATGAGTGACATAACTAAAATCTTTGGAAGAATTTACAGTTTACTATAGAAAGATTTCTGTTCATAGGGATTGGTAAAATCATTTGTGTTTATACCGTTTAGAACCTGCTTTACATGAAAACACCACACTCACTACCTCATTAAGAGAAATTCCTTCAGCGATTAAGATGCCTGTCATCATAATGTCATGTAAGAACAATTCACCTCCTGTGATTCTGACTGATAGTGCTTGTCTCTTCCTGGGAAAAGCCATATCAGAGACATTTTTCTTCTCTTCAGAGATGCTTTTCTCAGCTGTTAGTTAACTGTGTCTTCTGTTATTTCATCCTTCCAAATTCATCAGCTCCCTTTAGGCAATACCTGACATTCCTATAAATCCTGTGTAGAAGAAGCTCTGTCCACACTCCAACATTTCTGTGGCAGAGTTTTCAACTAAGACATCTGCTGCAATGTCCTTAGCAGATGAGCTTTAACAAGGCACTGAAAGAGTCAATGAAGTAGAAAAATATTGCCTCTTAAGCTTTATTTTTAACCACAGATGTGGCATTTTAATATTTAATGAAAACTGGACATTCACATCACTTCTTGTTCCATCAAATAGCATGAATATCTGAACATGCTTGAAGTGCAGAATTACTGCACCAGTACAGAATCATAGAATAATTTATGTTGGAAGGCATGTCTGAAGGTCATGCAGACAGCTGTGTTCATAGCTGGGCAGCTTGGAGCCTGCAGACGAAGCAGTAGATGACAGGAGGAACCTCGACCTCCCTGGAACAGTGGCAGAGCTCTGCAGTACTGCTCTGTAGAGCACTGCACCAAAATGAATCTCATCGTAGGACCTCAGGATTTGTGGTAACACAGAGTGAGAAAATAACCTGTGATTCCTACTGCTGACTTTTTGCATGTCACCAACCCAGGCTGCTGTTTCGCAGACCAGGTGATGCCAAGCCGCCTGTGCTCTCAGGCAGCCAACAGAAAAAGGGAAACAAGGAAAACAACCACTGCAGCTGTTTTTCTCTGCAACAGGAACCGTGTCTTTCGCTCACTGAAATCTGTACCTTTCCTTCCACAGTTGTAACATTTCTTCCACCATTCCCAGGTTCAGCAATATCTGTTATTCCAAGAGATTCAGAGAGCATTCATAACATAAATACACTTGTCTTTTTTCCCACCTCTTCTGAAAAATGTTCATGTACAAAAGGAAAAGTGATGCACTGAGTAAATGACACCTCTTCAAAATAAAAATCAATAATCACAACTGACTTCAAAACATTGGAGTTCTGCCAAATCTTTTGTCAAGGTGTGAATTGCTAATCTAACTACTACTAATGTCTAGTACAGGACTAGATGTTTTGACAATAATGTTAACAAAAAGCAGAAGACGTACAAAGTGGGGAGACAAATGAGTTCTGCCACAACTCTACTAAAACTTGTGATGGTAATCACAAGCTAAAAGACCACAAAATCATCTATTCAGTCTCAGGATTTTTCAATTTTTTGGTTTTTTTGTGTGTTTTTGTGTGTGTGTGTAGGAGGTGGGTGGGGGAACAGACACCGTGTTGTGTCCATGGCACTGAATGCCTGTGACACAATTTGTGATGCAAGTGCCTTTCAAACTGCATTTTCAAAAACAGAACATAACATTGGCCGGCTTTTGCCTCCATAGAATATGTAAATAAAAGAATGAATTATCAGTTATATTATATTTTCTTAATGGTAAATATATCATATAAAATTGGGTCTGAAATGAGTACCATGATTTATAAAGGAAATCATTTTGATTACATTAAATTACGTCCAGCAGCAGTTCTGCTGGCTGGCTGCTATTTTCATAGCGGCAAAGAAAAGACCAGTCAGTTGAGTCAAATACATTATTGATATTTACACAGACAAGAACCTGGCCTGCTGCTAACACGATGATACATCTGCATGAGATTTATGCTAAGCTTCCAGGTACTTTGCTATTGAGGAAGTGCTGATTAACACTGGTTAATCTATCCAGATGTATCTTTAGGAACAAAAGCAGACTGATTATAGGAGTCATAACTAATCTAACCTCAAGCTTATTCAAGTCTCAGTAAAACTAAATCATACTGGTTTTAGGAAAACCTAAGTGTTGCTTGTGTTGGACATGGGCCTAGAGCCTTTGTTGCATGATCTGAAGTGATTGTATAACTTGATGCAGAATGGTAGGAATATTCATAGTAATTAATTGCCTTCTTTTGTAGTAGCAATATGTGTGTTACTTTCTGTGGAACTCTATTTGGTTGAACCATCATAAACTATTTGCACTTTTTTTTTTTCTAAAAAGTAATGGGAAAATGTCCTGGCTGTCCATAAATAAAGACAGAGCTTTGACTTTTACCATATACTTTTATAATTGAGATTCACCTCTTCTGTCATCAAAATTAGACCATTTTAATAGGTTACTGAAGCTAATTTTATGAACACTAAGTAAACTGTGTTTCTAAAGTTATTACCTTAATTTTACTCTTGTATTGTAAAGATAGGCTATTATAACTTGCCATTAAATGGTGGTTTAAAAGTAAATATATTTTTTTTGAGATTTAATTAACAACCTTCCTTTTAATATTGTGACGGTTTTGCTGAAAATCTCATTGATTTGGTTTAGCAATACATTATTGAAGTGGAGCTTTTTCAAGAGTAAAGGGTACAGCACCAAAGTGCTTTCTTCTGTAGAATGAGAACATTTAGTTGACTTTTCATTACAAGCCAAGAGACCACAACCTCATTCTCCACTTCCAGTATATATGATTTTCTTTGAAAGGCTGTGAAAATGAAAAAGAACTCTAAGATGAAAGGAACAGGACCATCAAAGTAGAAGAAGTATAGTGCAGTTAAAGGGTTCATGAGGGAACTTCAGGATTCAACACAACGTGCTGCATGTTTGATAGTGTTATGAGTGTATGAGAGTAATGGAAGAACATTCTAGATCATGGTATACAAAACAGTTCTCAAAAATAAAATATATTAAACAATAATAAAAATAATCCTTTATAAGAGTCTAACTTCATTAGTAACAAAACAAACAAAAAAAAATTCAAAAAAAAAAAAAAAGGAATTATGGGTTCTTAGTGTTTTATTTGGTCCAAGTATGTTCTTGAGTTATATGAAATATTTCGAGTCCTAATGCAGCCCGGAGTCAGTATTTAGGAGCTAATATCATGTCTTCTTTCCAAGTTACCGTGAAATGCATGAGGTGTCCTGAGGCGTCGTTAACCGCACGGCACACTCGGCACGCCCGACCCGAAGCCCGGGACGCGCTGTCTTCGGGCGCCCTCTGGTGCTGACACCTTATCACTGCGCCGGCAGTCTGCGCGTGCGCAGCGGGCCCGCCACCGCGCGCTCTGCACAGAGTTTATCACTGCGCCGGCAGTCTGCGCGTGCGCAGTGAGTCCGGTGCCTCGCGCTCTACACAGCGCTTCCTGCAGGTTCTGAACGTACAGGAAATGCAGGTTAATATGAAGCGATTTATTAAAGACACGGGAGGAGGGAGAAAAAGGTAAAAGCATAACTATGTCCAGGATATAAATCTATATATCATCATCATGGCTTGGCTTCGCGAACGAAGATTTGGGAAGGGCTCTCCCCACGCTTGCTGCAAGCGCGCTGATGGCTAAAGAGGCCGATGCGAGATAGGCAAGTCCGGTTGCAAAAGGCACAGCAGAAAGTCTCCATAGACGGTGTTGGTGAGGCACGGTTCTTCCTGCGTTGTCTTTTCTCCTCCAGACTGATTCTGTGTGCGTTCTCAAAGGAATCAGCAGCGTTATGGATGGTGTGTCTCCACGCCTCCCGATTGGAGGCCAGAGTGGACCATTGATGGTAGTCAATATGGCCAAGGCTGAGGTACTGTTTTAGAGAGTCCTTGTATCTCCTCTTCGGGGCTCCTCTCTGGCGGCAGCCGGTGGCAAGTTCACCATAGAGCACGATCTTAGGGAGGCGGTGATCCTCCATCCTGGAGACGTGCCCTGCCCAGCGCAGCTGCGTTCTCAGCAGCATGGCCTCAATACTCGTGACTGCTGCCTGTTCAAGGCAAATCTATATATATATGGCAGTCAACGACTGTATTTCAAACTAGTAAAGGATAAAGGCTATGGGGACAAAAATGTCAGCTATGTCAGCTGGGGGGGAACAACACAAAACCCCAAACCAAAACACAAACAAACAAAACCAAAACCAAACAAAAACCCACCACAAACAAACAAACAAAAAACCAAACACCACAACAGAAAGCAGGACTAAAGACTATTATTATTACAGACTAATTGCTTCTTTTGCTTTTTTCCCCCACTGTTCACCTGTTGCTACAGCATAAGATTACAGCTTTGTTTTCTACAAAAACTTAGTGGGGAAAATACAAATAATTTGTTATATATGCTTCTAGTAAAAAGTTAAATATCACCATCTGTCAAGAGAATGACATTTCATATAGTGTTCCATAGCAGTCCCCATCAGGATCAACACAAATAATGTTAAGGCCATCTAAATATACCGGCCTGTATAACCTTTGAAATACAGATCTACTGCTGTCCGACAAGACTGGGAATTCTGCTATGGATTGGGAAGAGTCATGTGATCTTTTCAGATTAATCTCAGCTAAAAGTGGCGTATGTTCAAGAGAGGCAGTCATCAACCTTCATATATCTCTGCACCAGCTTCAGGACTGAAGTGTCCTGCTCGTGCTCACAACAAAACAAAGGCACTGCCAACATCACTGCCTGATGGTCACTCAACTGATTTACCAGGAGTGCTAGAAAAACATGCCTGTGTTCTGTGTTATAGACTTAGATGAGTATTCTAGAAATGTCTGTGTATTGTACAAATGACTTTCTGGTTTAGACTGACTAGAAATGTAGACACGACAAGCTCAATGAGTTCCATTTTGTCAATTATGCTAATTGTGGTGGGTGCCCACCCAGGTCACACTATCATTCGCCACAGCTGGACAGGAGAGAGAAAATACAACAAAAGGCACCTGGGTTGAGATAAGGACAAGGAGAAACCACAAAGCAATTACCATCACAGGCAAACCAGACTTGACTTAGGGAAATTAGTTAAATGTATTACCAATCAAAATCAGAGCAGGATAATGAGAAGCAAGCCTTAAAAACACCTTTCCCCAACCCCTCCCTCTTTCCTAGGCTTAACATTGTTCTTTAGCCTCCACCTTCTCCTCACCAGCACAGGGGGACAAGGAATGGGGATTATGGTTAGTCCATCCCTTGGGTTTTTTTGCTTCTGCTCTTTTCTCAGGAGAGAGAACTTCTTCCTCTGCTCCAGTGTGGAGTCGTCCCATAGGAGACAGCCCTCTATGAACTTCTCCAAGGTGAGTCCTTCCCACAGCCTACAGTTCTTCAGGAACTGCTCCCTCCCCCAGGATGCAGTCCTTGAGGATCAGACTGCTCCAGTGTGGGTCCCTTGGGGTCACAAGTCCTGCCAGCAAGCCTGCTCCAGCATGGATTCCTCTCTCCATGGGCCCAGAGTTCCTTGCCAGGAACCTGCTCCAGAGTGGGCTTCCCACATGGTCACAACCTTCCTCCAGGCATCCACCTGCTCCAGTGTGAGGTGTGACATGGAGTGCAGGTGGGTGGGTTACCTGCTCCCTGTGGACCCCCACAGGCTGCAGAGGCACAGCTGCTGCACCACCGGCTGCAGGGGAATCTCTTCTCCGGTGCCTGAAACACCTTTCCCTCTCCTTCTGTACTGACCTGGGTGTCTGCAGGGCTGTTTATCTCATATATTCTCACTTCTCTCTTCTCTGGCCACAATTACTTCTGCACAATAATATATTTTTTTTCCTTTTCAAATAGAAACCACTCCTGTAGTCCCCTCCCCACACACTCTACCAAAACCTGACCATGCAAACCCAATACCCTGATGAATACTGCACTTGAACACATGTAGAGGGGCTGGTCAAAATATCAGTAAAGACTGATAGGAATTAGTCTAAGAGTAGTTGCCTACAGTGTAGCTGTCTTCATCTGCATTGCTGCCTATGGTTCTGCTTATGGCCATGGAAATGTAGGGCTGCACTTGCCTCCCTCTCAAGACAGTCAAGAGAATCACAACCATTCTGATGCCAGTAACTTTTGGATCTAATTCCTAAGTCTATGAACCAAAAGCCATCCCTGGTAGGGTAACTCCTAATGCATCAAGTTTCTTTTCTATGTTCTTGATGATCAAAGAATTTTAAGGCTTATAGTTTCCTGAGATACACATAATTCAGGGAATCTTTTTACTTCCATCTCATATGTTAATTGATTTGTGATTAAAAATGAAAAAAATTAGCTGAATAAACTAACATGCAGTTTTACACATGAATGTAAGTGTTGTCTATTCACACAGATGGTTGATAGTACCAATATGCCTCTGCAGAGGGAATAACATGTAGGCTTAACATACTAATAAATGCATTTGTGGGCTTACAAGAGAAGTGGATAGAAACTCATGAGTGGGAGATGAAATTGAGTAATTAAGCAGCAAATGCTACATGGTGTGTTTTCAAATTTACTACTGATATTCAAACGGAAAAAAGGAATTCTGTTACTGGGAGTTACAGACCAACAAGAAGAGATACAGACATGGTCCTAGAAGAATGCAGAAGTCACTATTCATTTTAAATGAGACCCATTATTCTAACAAGTAACAAGGAATAAATAAGAAAGGTATTACCAACCAAGACAATTATTTCACAGGTAAGTTGAATAACAATGTTGTTCTCTGAATGAGCAGACTGAGCTAGAGCTTGGTAGTTAACAGGTAGTATTTTAAAACCATATATTTTTAGAAAATTACATTTTTGCAAGTTACAAATTTTAATAACCTTCTGAAGTTTAGATTCCAGTATTTACTTCTTTGCCTCTTCTCAGTGAAATTGGGAAGCTTCTGTACTGCAGGCACAAAGGAGTCTTAAATCCCTCAGGCTTCCTTCCATATTCAGGTCAGGAAGACACAGTATACTGTAGAAACTGAAAACCACTAGTGGAAACATATATCTACAGTGAAGTAGAATCTGTGACAAAATGAACCTTGGATGCCCATCTATTCCCAGCTTACTATACAGAAAACTATGTATTTGGAGGCAGAGAAGGTGAACTAATGACTTATAAAAGAAACAGAGAAACAGCCAAGTTTTATCAAAGGTCAGCTTAAGTAATTAAGATAGAAAAATCAATGGAGATTAGTTGGCTCTTCTCACTAATATATTTTTACAAGATTAAAGATAATTACCGACCAGTCTAATACTTGTAATGAAGGGGGTTTGGTTTTAATAATTTTGCAATTGGTTTTGTCTTTTTGCAGTTTTTATACTTTCCTTGCCTCTCCATGTGAACACTACCTTGTAGAGTATTTTATTGGCACTGCCAGAAAAAGTTCACATTAGCTATTCAAGTGAACAGGCATAGCATGATCTGATTTCTTTTACACAGTAACATTTGCAAATCTTCCCTGGTTTAGTTCAGCTTCTCTTCATAAGTTCTGGGAATACCTGCTGCTTTACACCCTAATGTGGATATCTGTCATTTCTGGGTATCACTGCAGTCAAGGACAGGCTAATAAAACTGCAATACTTTGGTTATAGTCAACCTTCAGCTATTATTGATTAATCATAAAACAATGTCGAAGAAGCTTTTCATCTTTATATCTCTATTGATTGTAACTGCTTCTTCCACTTGCTGACCTGGTTATTATAGCATCACCATTTCAGGGAGATTACTGAAAGGTGTTTAATGAGACTACAATGTAAACCAACAAGAAAAGAGGATCAGATCACCTTTGGATCAGTGTGATAGTCTCCTGCCCTCTGAAACTTTTGGATACAGCTTTAAACTCACTGGACAACAGCCCAAACTGTTTAGTCTAACTGAAGCAACTCAAAATCCTGTGTATCTCACATGAATGCAGAGTCCCTTTTTCTCAGTATCAACGAGAGTGTCAGGTGAGAAAAAATACATATATGGGGACTACCAGGCTTAAATGCAAATACAGAGGTCTAAATATCACCTATATGCCATGCTGAAAACCGTAATGTATGGGACAAGTAGTCAGCCAGGAGAGGCTTCCATGTGAAGTGGTGCACAAGGAAAACCAACAGATATTTGAAAGGTTGAGTTAAAATCTCCATAAATCTTGGCAAGACTAAACTGAAGTCCAAAATGGGTGTGTAAATAAGAAGTGTTACAAAGTTCCATTAAGAGACTGATAGTTAATCCCATTATCCTCTTTTAGAAAGAATGTGTCATGGATAACTCTTATCTATTGTCCCTCACCAAGCCTTAAAGATAATATCACAAGGTGAGAAAAACGCTCAGTAGCTCCTAACATTCTTAGCCCAGTGTCTATAGGAAGGGTCTTTCACAGATCAGGATGCTGGGGAAGACTGTGCTGTTGTTCTGAAGGGTTGGTGCTGACTGTGAGAATTTTAAATTATGTAGTCCTTCAGTGTATGGAATCAAAGCCAGCGTTTCCTGGAAGATCAATGGACAAGTGGAATAGCCAAGACACAAATCCTAGGGAAATAGTATAGACTGGTACTGATGATCAAGGATGCAGGACTCTAATGTGCCTGAGGAGTGCCATTCTCCTGAGCTTTCTGTCCTTCAGCTTTCCTAAGGAGGGCAAGATGGGAAGAGAACTTTTTCTTACATTGTTTATGAATATTTAAGAAAGCACTTGAGTAAATCTATCAGTGAATAATGGTCAAAGTTGTGTTGTTTTGTTTTGTCTTTTAATTGTTTTGGTGAGTTAAAAGGTATTTCAAATGCAGAGTGCTGGAAATACCTTCCAGGCAGCAATCAGCCCACAAGCACCAATCTGAGTAGATCTGATAACTAAATAGAAGCCTGGGGCTTTGGCAGCACCAGACCCAGGACTTGGAACAGGTGAGTTTTGATTGTTGGGAAATGTGAAAGAATTCAGGAATGTGGAGTAGTGGGAAATTCTGGCTGAATTATAATTCCCATAGCCACACATCTGGGCATTGGAACTAATGATCTTTCAGGTCCTTTGCAGCCCTAAACATTCTGTGATTATATATAAGTGAAGTCTAACAATTGAATTAAATAACATTTTACCTTAATATTAAAATACTGTAATGGAATTACTGAACTGTATTTTTACAGCGTCACTTCATTTGAAACAAAGACACATTTAAAAGGATGTAGTTTACTGTAAGTCTACCTAAGAAATAATAACTTCATTTGTGAACACATTTCAGAAGGGATGGACAGTTCAGTCTGAATATAGTTTAAAGTAAAATAGGAAAAACAATAAGTACTTTGAAAAGTAAGAGGAAAGGTTAAAAGTCAATCAGCAGAAAAACTAGACTGTGCACTCTGGAGATATGTACATGGTCTCATTAAGTAGACTAGGATTAGAACATCGACTAGTCGAGACAAAATAAAAAAATGTTGAATTTAAGCAATGACAAGGAAAATTTAAGTTAAGCATTAGGGAAGATTATACACTGCAGCAGCTTTTAGCTTGTGGAGAGTGGTGAAATCATCACTGGAAGCCGGAGATAAATTAAACACCTTTATATTCTGTCTGCTCAGAGATAATCTGCCTTAAACCTTTTTGGTTTAAGAGAAAATAATTATGACAAACAATTAAAAAATGAATGTACGGCATTATCTCTCCTGGAAGACTGCTGAAATTCTGAGTTGAACCATTTATATGGTTTTTAGTTTAAAAAAAAAAAAGTATTTCTAACATAAGCAAGTCAGAAGAGTGGACTATTGGACCTAAATTTCTTTATGGAGATTGTCAGATCTAATCTCTGTCTGGTATGGTTTTATTTATACATAAATCTTGTGTCATTGCCCCTCATCTTTGGTTTTTCTCCTTTGGTGCCTCTTGGACCCTCTGCCACTCCCAAGCTGTCCTGTGACTGCCTGTTTAATGAGCCCAGCAGGATATCGAACTGAACCATCAGACTCAACTGACCCTTCATGGTACTCAAGAACTTGGTGAGAAGAATAAACCTGATGAAAAGAGAATCAAACAGATTCCTTTCAAGATGCATTGCATAGTAATCATACCTTTAAATTTATTTCAATATTTTGAAGGCATACAGCAAGCAGGTGAACACGGCACACAAGGATTGCTACAGACAACTCTCCATCTCTTGTACTTTGAAAAAAATAACAGAAAGGAAAAGTGTTTGTGGCTACAGGCTTTTACAGCTCTAATACAGAATGCAGCATACTAAAAAACACTAATTTACAAGGTTTAAAACACAATTATATAAAAAAACAAGGAAAAATTAAATCATTGCTGATTTCAAGAGTTTTGAAAATTCATCAGTGAGTGGAGAATTTCACTGTGTGACTCATGTAAGGAGAGCATCACACACATTCAAAGAAATCACAGCCATAATAATACATTGTGATTTTTGAGCATAAAGGTATTACAGTTGGGGTATTTTTTCCTTCTGATTCACAGTAGTTAGTAGGAAAAAAACCCCACCAACATAGGAAGATCACATTAATGTTTGTGCAGGTGTAATGTAAGGCTGAACAAGCAGCTTTTGTGCCAGTGTACTTTGTTGTAAAAGCTCTTTATTCACCACCAGGTTCTGCAGTGAACTGTGTGCACAGTGTTGCACATTGAAATGTCCATGAGAGTTTAAATGTAGCTAAAGGTTGGACTTGATGATCTTGGAGGTCATTTCCAACCTTGATGATTCTGATTCTAAAATAACAGTATGTGTTATATGGTGACCTTGTTAGTGTGTTGAGCAAAGTGGAACTGCAATGGGCCTGGCACATCAGCCCTGCTCCTCTGGTGTCACTACACCCTTTGGGAAGTGATCAGGCCTTCAGCACCACAGCAGGACAGTTTCTGTGCAGAGCCACAATTCACACAATCAAAGAATATCATGAGTGGGAATGGATCCACAAAGTTCATCTAGTCCAACTGGTGGCCCTGCACAGGACACCCCAAGAATCCCACCATGTGCCTGAAAGTGTCATCCAAACACTTCTTGAGCTCTGCCAGGCTCGGTGCTGCAANGGCCGCGCGCCCGCCAGCGCCGCTGGGTCCTCGCCATCCCATTGGCCAGAGGCGCCGTCACTCAGGGGCGCGACGCCACGCGATTGGCCAGGAGGACTGCCACTCAGGCGCGACGGGCTCTGGGGAGGGCGGCGTGTGGTGGGAGATCGGNCCCTCTGAGGGAAGAACCTTTTCCTAATACCCAATGCAAACCTCCCCTGACACAACTTCAAGCCAGTCCCTGGTCCCCAGAGAGATCAGTGCCTGCCTCTCCTCTGCCCCTCAAGAGAAAGCTGGAACTGCGATGAGGTCTTTTTTCAGTCTCTTCTCCAGTTGAACACACCAAGCGACCCCAGGCACTCCTCCTGTGGTTTCCCGCTAAAGCCCTTCCCTATCTTCCTTGCCCTCCTTTGGACACTAAGCAGCTTTGTATCTTTCTTATATCGTGGTGCCCAAAACTGCACCTAGTCCCCAAGGTGTGTATCCCATTCACGTTTTATTCTTCCCTCCTGACTGCGGCCAGGGAGGCAGAGCGCACGGGGCGGCCCCTGAAGTACCGACCCCAGGCCCGGCCGCCATCTCGCCCTCCATCCCAGCAGCCCCCGCGCCGCTCGGCCCGTCCTTCCCTTGGCCTCTTCCCGGGCCCCGCACGACCCGCTCCCCGGGGCCGTTACTCGGCGCAGCTTGTTGCCCCGGGCGCCGCTTGTTGCCCCGGCCCCGCCCGCGCCGCCGCCGCCTCAGTGGGGCCGTGCGGGG
>VWZG01009896.1:699880-721288 GCA_013396735.1 Grallaria varia | reverse complement strand
CCGCGGCGGGTCCCCGGCGGGGCTGGCGGGGAGCGCGGCGGGGCTGAGGGGACGCGCGGCCCGGGAGAGTCGCGGCGGGGAGGCCTCGGGCCTGCCCCCTTTGTGGGAAGGGGAGCCCCGCGGCCGCCCCGTCCCGGCGCTGAGCGAGGATCAGCGCCGGGATGGGGCATTAATTGCTAAATCCTCAGCTTTTGTCGCTACTTAAGGAAAGTCTCTCCGGCCGTCCTGGCTTGCGGGAGGGCTGCACCGCCGGAGCACGGCCTGCACGGCGGGAGGAGGGGGGACCTGGGCAATACACATTCCTGGTGAAACGCCTTGGTGGATTCCTGCTCCTAATGCCACGGCAGACGATGCAGCCTGCTGGTGTTAAAGGGAGCATTGCTTGGCCACATATATCTGTACTGAGTCGCTGAATGCGTTTAATTATCAAATGTATACCTTGCTGAAGCTACTTAGTGGCAGTCCATGTTTGTTTCCAAGCCCTTGTGCTTAAAGCCGTCACTGAGCCTTAAAAACATATATGCCGAGCACTTACTGTGTTTGTTAATACCGTGTAATATTGTGTGGCTTTGCATGATTTGAGTTGTGTTAATCAGCTTATTAATAGGGGTATAATTTGTGGTTTTACTCTAATCACAGAAAAATAAAATTCAGACATGGAGTATTTGGGCCTACTATGATTGCCTGTTCTCAACATACCAGAAACAGCCATGGATTGGTTTCTGCAAGTCTCCCGTGGTTCAGATGTTCCTAGGACTTTAAAAATTGGGCCTAGTTATTGTGCGACATCCAATATTTATGTTAGCAATGAAGGAACAGGTAGAATTTCACACTCGGGTGTTCTGTGGTAAGCCAGGTAGATATCCAAATGATACAGTTCCAGCACCTCCGAGTGTTTCTAAGAAAAAAAAGACCTCTTAAAAGCTTATTTTTAGAATACATGCGACCTTATTTTGATAATAATATTTTTTTAAATGTATTATACAAGTACAGTGGATATGGTAAATAAGCATCCTGTGAGTTCACAGTGCTGTAACTGAAGTTTTAGATCTGTATATTACTTCCTGGAATTAAATAATTTAGCACTTTTAAAAATCAGTTTTACATTTTTAAAGGTACAATATTCGCTCAGAAAGAAACACAAGGAATAAATATGTTGCAGAGGACAACTTTTAATAAGACTTTTTGTCAAATTGTATGAGAGTATTTACACAACAATGCAAAAGAGGTGATGGTAGAAATGATGTGGTGCAGTCTTAAAGGGACAAATATTATTGAAGAAACTGGGAGACTTGAAAGCTATTACTTTTATTGTTTATGTTCTATTTTCACATCATGGGGTTCCTTTTGTGTAGGTGGAAGTTTTGTTTGAGTTTATTCATTATAGTGTATCCAAGTTATAACATAGGTTTTGCCTCCAAGTTGCATATTGTGTTTGCCTTTTAACTTTTAGAAATTTTGGCGTGGGAATTTTTTCTCCTCTTAATCTCTGAGAGGACTTGGTTAAATTATCTAGGGGACAAATGGGCACATGGACTTACCGGTCTTCACCTGTATCACCTGTCTAGATAGACCATCATAATTAAGATAAATGCAGTAAATTCTAAAAAGAAAAAAAAGTTTTATTTTCTTTTTCTTTTAAACTCTCATGTGGTAATGTTCGGTGTAAACCAGCAATTTTCTTCTAGTCTGAATTACTTGAGTTCTAGTTAAGTTTTTTTCTTTCATCATAATGTTTGAGTGTCACTCTTATAAAGTGATTTATCTAAATTTGTTCTTTTGAGTTTTATGCCCATTTTGCAGGTGGGAAATTTGGCTGTAAAACAGCAATGTTGACCCAGCATAACAAGAAGTGTGTGATGATGTCAAGTGTGAATTTAATTGCAAGATGGTTTTATTTTTTTCATTTAAAAATTTTCTTTTAAGAGCCTCATGAGAAGTGTTTTACAGCAGTAACGTGTCAAATAAATCAAAAGCAAAACAATTATTCAATCTTATGGTTGACTGATAAGTTGTGAAGGTTTCTTTGACTTTGAATAATTCTGAAGATTTTAATCAGAATATGTAAATGTTTTGGAAAAGTACTCCTCTATATTGCTGCTAAGACATGGAGAGGAGGAGTATGAGGCTCTTAGAGTCAGGAAAGGACTAAGTAGCACAAGGAGACACCTAATTGCCTCTTTAGGTTTTCATATCCTTCTTGTAGGTCTCTGAGGAGCTGAGCATTTTTGAGTGTATCAGCAGCATCTTGATCTTGACAGTACAGAACTGGTGCCTAAGTGCCACCTAGGCCCTGCTAAGAGTCATAAACCAGTCTTTTCTAACGTACATGTAGAGGGAGTGTGTTCCACATAAATGGAGGAGGTGGTTAGAGGATGCATTCGTACCCAACTGTAAGATTTGAATTAAAATTTCTTACTGGTCAGGTGCTCTGTTTCGCAGAGTACTGGAGTGCTTTGATGTGACTGCTGTAGTGAAGACTGGTTCTTTTTGAATGGAATTAAAATACTGCTTGGTGAATACTTCATGCTTTCATGATTTTTTTTTTTTCTTCTTGCCTAAGATGAATTACTCCATGGAAAGTGCTCTGCAGTCAATGGGCATGATTTAGGGAAAATTGACAATCTAGTACCTAGAGATGCTTAGTCATGACTTGCTATGTGGTTGGGCCTAGAATCCTTGGAAAGAAAATGTTAGATTCCCTTATTTATTTTGTGTGGACTGGTCCAGCAAACCACCAGAACTGTGAATTCAAGGGGAGGGAACTGCCTTTTTGCAGCTCACAGCCAAGTAACTAGATCTTGAAGATGTGCACTATTAGGGTATTTCTTTTTCACATCTTTTCTTGTATAGGAGTAGTAAATTGGGTTTTGAAGTTCTTATCTCATTCACAGAGGACTAATAGACAGCCTTTGTCTAATCTTCTTGGGATTAGCTTTAGATATTTCCCTCTATAGAGGGACATGCGGGATGCCTTTCCAACCTGGGATTGATTTTTCTTTTCCAGTTTGGGAGTGATTCTCTCTTGCGTCCTCTGCTAAAGATGGAAAGCATGCTGTTTATGAGGCAGGCAGTTTTGGAATGGTGCTTGTTGTTAACATCTCTGTGTTGTCTGTAATCCAATTTTTGCCACTTCTTGCTCCATAACCTTGTGAAAATCTTCCACTTTGTATCCCAGTAGTTTCAGTGCTTTGCTGTTGTTTGCTTGGTTTTATAGATAACTTCATTGACTTCATTGGAGCTACATCTGATAAAATCATTCATCTTTATTACTACTTTATTACTCCAGGTCTCACTGTTTGCAGCTGTTCCTTTGGCCGCCTGTGGCCCTCTGTATCCATTTTTTCTTTTCTTTCCTTTCACTGTTCCATACAGACATACCCTCAGCCAATGTCTTCAATCTCTTTGTACATTTGTGGGCCTCTCTGCTCTGTCCTTCTGAGGACAACAGCCTCTATCCTCTTCGCTCTCCTGGTGACCATTTCTGTGACTATTATTCTTTCCCTGTTCTGTTCCTTTGTATGTCCAGCCTTTCTCAGATTTGATTATCCACCGAGTTCCCTTTTGACATTCTCCTTCCAACAGGTATGACATGTTCAGAACTGTTATGCTGACAGTAGATGCACGTTTGTATCAACATAGCTTTTTTTATGTTAAAAAGCATATTTTCCCTACTTTCCCTCCCTACAGTTAATTATCCTCCTTTATTAAAATGGTTGACAATGCTCACATCAGATGATATGAGCAGACTTAAAAAAAAGGCAAAATTTCATGGCAGCTGAAGCCTTTATTTGTTCCTTTGAAGTGTCTGTTACTCAATTTAGCACAAAAATAGCAAATATGCTGGTGTGTCCAATAATTATTATATCTTAACAAATAATTTTTAAAATTTAGACGATATTTTCAGCATATAACCCTTCTTAGAATGTGAATGCTCATGTGTTTGAGAAATGCCATGTTGTAAACTTTTTTACTTAGTTATATCTGAAGCATGGAGAGAAATAAAATAGTTTATATGACTGAAAGTCAAATTTAGTGTAGAAAACTTATCACATTTGATTTTTTTTCCCACTTTAGAGAAGAAGGATCAATCTGTGCCATTGTTAAGTGTCCTTCTGTTGACAGATTGTTTTGTGTACTCTTATTTGATATTTCTGCTGTTGGCAATAGTGGTATCTCAGCTGCTGCAGTCTTTTACTGTCCTGTTACCTGATTTTGCGTCCATCTAGCTTCACTGGTTTTAAGACTTTTCATCTATGTGTCTAAATTCATCACAGCCACTGTTCAGCCCCTTCATGGGGGTGCGTTTCAAACTCGTGTGTGCACCTTTATGTTTGAATTTGCATGCTTAACTGATGTTCTTGATTTAGAAAAGGCTGATTAATGATTATTATACTTGGTGGGTGATACTTTGTGTGGGATCGGTGCCTTTTCTCTGCCTCTACTGACATCTGGGACTGGCTTGTCCTCTGTGAATTTGGCTTATGGTGTTAAAGGTTTCATTTCTTTTTAGCATTGTGTATAATTTCATGTGTATCACAGAATAGAGGCAACCAAACAGTTCTGATAAGCATTAATTTTGTTTTTTCAGAGGATTACTGCTTAAATTTCTATGAGGAAAACTTAGTAATGTTTCAGAACTTTTTCATTCATGCTTAGAAGTGTGAAAATGCTGGAAGAAGTGCTGGAGTGTCTAAATACATTTTATGTACTACAGATCTGTTTAAATATTTATTGGAGGAAAATTGTCATAATGCTGTGATACTTATCACACCAGTTTTTCATTGTCTGACATTTTTCTGTCTCACAAGAAACTTAAAAACAAGGAAAACCTCCTTTCTGTGCGTAGATGGGATTAGACAACCAAATACTGATGACTGTATTAATAGTCATTAATATGTTTTGTCTAGTTGTTTTTAATCATAAATATTACATGGAGCTGCCCAGAAGTGTTGAATATATTGCATGTTTGAAATTAGATATTTGGCAAGTAATTGTTCACTTTGTAATTAATTAAAAATTTATTAGAGTGATTTTTTTTTTTTTAATTTTGCATGACTATAAATTATGAGACAAGCCGCGGTATTATGACATCAACATTTTTGGCCTGGCTGGAGTGAAAGCCAGGTGTTCCATCTGTTTCTGTGGTTGACTCTTCTGAACTTGATATGAGCTAAAGAAATGGTCAGATTTGTGTTCCTCACAGGCCATGTCTGTACTAATGCTACCTCTGTATGGTCACCAGTTATCCTGATGTTCCTGGCCCAGGTTTCTTTAGGTTCCTGGGTAGTGACCAAAGCAGTGTGGAAGAACTGTTTAAGGAGAGCTTAAACAGGAGAGTGTAGTTCACTCCTCTTTCAACCAGTTATGTCTCTCAAATTTTACTTTTTCCACATAATATAATTGCTAAACTGTTTAAGGGTCCAGGCTACTCTTCAGCTTAACTTAGATGTATTTGTGGCACCACATGGTTTATTTATTAATGGTAGATTTTAGCATTATTTCCTGTAGTCAGGTATATTTCTGCAGTCCCTGGGACTCTGCTCAAAATTACTTGTATGCTCTCAGTTTTGGATATGAGATGTAGTCCTGCTCTTTGCTGCTGTGCTTGCATATTTTTCTATCACTTCCTGTAATTCTTTCAGAGTGCTGTTTAGAGCACCTTTCGGTGTTTTCATCACCACTGAGGTGATGACTTCTCCCAAAGTGTCTTTCATACAAGGAAAGGTGATATTTATTTTTTTTTACGTTTTATGAATATGAGAAAATTGTCAACAATTCTTTCTCAGGGCACAGTTTAGTTTTTCCCATTTTCCTCAACGTTATTAAGTGTTCCTGGAATCATTTCTGTAGAATTTGCTTTATAAAATAATCTCTGCTTTTGCATACTCAAGTATTACTAACAGTGCTCAGTCCTATCCTTTTCCAGTCTGTGGCATGAAGGAGATATGTATATATGTATATGTAAAAAATACCTAATAGCTATCATAGATTTTTCAGGAATTAAAGGCATTTGTTTCAGCTGCATCTGTAAGAATAGGTGCTTCTAAGTTGCACATGACAAACATTGGAAGAAATGTGGGTGAAGCCTTTGAAGGTGATGTGTGTTATGTTGTGAAATGAGTCAGGATTAACATTGCATTGTTCAAATGCATATCTGGTTTTGAAATTTTCTTACAGAATACACAGTAATATGAAACTTTAGGTAAATGTTCAGTATCTGGGAGTTCTGTTGCCTCTTTATGTAAATAGCATTTCTATACTACTATAAACATGATCTTGAAATGTGGTCTTAAATCTTCTTTATATCATGTCGTTGAAAAATATCAGCTGTGCTTGTAATCCCCTTGGAAGGACTATCTTAGAATGCTGAAATACGTAATTATGTAAATATTTTAGAGGCTTAAAACAGTCTCCTTTGGTTGCTAGCAATAATAAAGTCTTGTTCTTGAGAGTATTGAGAGGCAAGCAAGGTGTAAAATAAATTTTTGCTGTTGTCATTGTGGCTTTGCTTTGACCTCTCTTCATGGTGGCGTTAGTGCTGAATATGTCTGAGTGATGACACTGGGGCTCATATACCACTTAATTTTAGTATAACCAGTTCCTGGAATTCTGTCAGTCGTTAGGTGGTTCTCTTCTTTGATACTGAGAAACTGCTGCAATTACTTTGGAATGCTTTATAAAGCAAAAATACCAGAAGATTTTTCTTTAAACCCTTTAGATTCCCTATGAGACAGAAACTCTGACTTTCTTGTAAGAGATAAGATCTGTTCTTGTCTTGGAAACCTGGAGGTGCACAGATAATAACAAGTTCCATGCCTCATTAACTAATTCTTCTACAGAAGCGGTAGTTGCTGCTAAATTATTTTCAGTTTACTGAGAATTTTTTTATCTACTAAGGTGGATATCCACTTGTAGAACAAACTTTTATACTCTTTCATGCTCATTGGCTTAATCTATCTACCAAGCAAGGATATGTGGACTAACTGTGGTGGATACTCAGCACTTCACTAGTTTGTTTCGGAAGCTCATAGAGATGCTTTAAAAAATAAAGAAAAAAATGTGCAATTTTTTAATCCCTGGTTGACCTGTGACCTCCATCATTTGAGGTTAAGAAAAATATTTTCATTGGTAAATCCCAAAGGTCTTTGAGTATTCATCTTGCTGTTCTCTAGGTAGGGAATGGTGGGGGCATTTGGGGCTTAAAGCTGAAAATTGATCAAACAAACATCAGTCAGTTGAGTGTATAAGGCAGGAGGAGCCCTGTCAGTGCTGAATTGTGCTTCTGCCCTTTGCTTTGTGGTGGTGTGGGAGACAACATCACTGTTATCCATGTCCAGGAGAAAAGGGAAGGAAGACTGCAGGACACTTATCTAAATTTTGTGCACTATGGAATTGAAATGTAATGAAGTAAATACGGTGAAAACTGCTGAAATGGATATAGATGAGGTTTCCTAGTGCAATATTCAGATGTAGTTTGAGGTGAAAGAGAGAACTTATGTCTATGGGTTTTGTTTTGTTCTTTTTTTTAAAGTACTGATGTTTAATTGTTATGCCTGTGATTATAAAAATCAGACATTTTAAACTTTCCATATAAAACTATTCAGAATGCTCTGTCATTTCTTAGTAACTTCTCCTGTTAGGAAGAATGTTTCAAATCTCTGGGCATTCTGTTTGTATATCAATATGCTGGTAGTCACAAACCCAGTGAGGTTATCATTTTTCAGGTTGTGTTTTATGGGTAAGTCTACTGCAAAACTAAAAAGCCTGACTTGAAAGCACCCTTGCATTGTGAGTTTCATCAATATTTGTGAAAGGAAAGTGTTACACAGGTTCAAAATTATTTTTTAAAATGACCATAAGTGTATCATAATTTTACCTTGTTTCCTCCACAGGCATTTGTAAAGGATGTGCATGAAGATTCAATAACAGTTTCGTTTGAAAACAAGTAAGTGTATTTCTGGTGTTACACCTGTAAATGATAGCGTATCAGCCTTGCATTTGATTAACCTAAATATGACTTTGTGTAGAGTAGTGCTTTTTAGATACACTACACTTGCTTTTAGGATGTTCTAAAATCATATCCAATATCTGTTATTTTGTGACATTTCTATATAAATGGTTTAAATACTTTTAAGTACAAACTATAGTAACAGACTTGCTGGGAAGATAAGCATGTTATTTAATTCACATGATGACAACACATGTTTGAGTAAGTCAGCAGTTGTACCATGACTGTCTCTTTCTCAGATGGGTGTCTTATTTTAGTTTCAGCAAATTACAGTATTACAAAAGTTGTCCTGTAGATAAGTGATGAATACTGATTCTCTAATCTGGAAATCAAATTTATCCAATCTCTGCTAAAGAAACTGACAATTAAAACTATTCAGGCTGAATTCTGATCTAATTTTCATAATCTGTAGTAGAGCCAAAGAAAAAGAAGATGGAGGCTTGTTTTGAAGGAAGTGTACAGATGTGTTAGGAAATGTTTTTTTAACCTGTACTTCTAATGGTGGGCTTAAGACCTATAACTGTAAGTAGGATAAAAACTGCTGCTGGCTGTTTTCAAAAGACTGCAGGTGACATCACGCATTCATTTAGGATACTTAATGGTCGCTTGGATGTGTATTTTTCTTATTATGTATACATTGGATCACATTACCTTTAATATGCACAAAAGCTCCACAAAATTAGAAAATGTGAAAACTATGGATTGAAAATGTTTTGATTTCTGTTTATGAAGAAGATGAAAAAGTTCAGGCTCTTCACCGTGTTCTTTATTTGTAGCTGGCAACCAGAGAGACAAATACCATTCCATGATGTGAGGTTCCCACCACCTGCAGGCTATAATAAAGACATCAATGAAAGCGATGAAGTAGAGGTCTGTATGCTCCATTAACAACACTTGTTTTGAAAAGTGAGAGAATTTGGTGTGAAAAATGTCAGCCAAGCTACTGGAAGGTTTGCTTCCATGTTATACGCTGTCACCTTCTTTGATTCAAAGTACTACATAAAACACAATGTTAAGCACATCATGTAAAACAGATTTTGACAGTTGTAAACCACACAAATTCCATGTACTAGAAAAAAAAAAGGCAGGTAAAATTTCATGTTCCTTGACCTCCATACTAAGTCACAAAAATGCTGATTTACAAACGTGATCAGTGTTTCATTGATTGCAGATCAGTCCTTTATTGGAACTGAATTAATTTAGAAATAGATGCTGGACTGTAGTTCTTCAGGTGTAAGTTAGTCATGTCTCTATTACCAGAACTTTAAGCTTAATGAGGTAATATGCATTATATGTGCATGTACATAATATATAGAAATATATGTGTAAATAATTATCTATATACATGGACAGATTGGCTTTAAAGCACCATATACCTAAAAATTCCTTATTTTATAAAGTTATAAAATTTATAGTTAAAGAAAGAGAACATTCAAGATCTGCATTTTTCTTGCATGGTTTGTAGGTTTAATTTAATTTGAAAGATAAGAAATTAGTAAAACTTCTTTGGTGTGAATGTGGCTGATATCATGTATGTGCTAAAGTGTAGATGTGTGTCCTCTCTTTTGCGCACTGGTAGGACCTCAGACCTACACACGATTAGAAATAGTACTCTGTGCTTTATGTACTAATATATTCTGCTGGGTTTTGTTCCTGTAGAGTTCCTGATCATATTGGTGTCGGCTTTTGTGATGTCTTTCAAGAATGTAATGTATGGATTTTGTTTAGGTTTATTCCAGGGCAAATGAAAAAGAACCCTGCTGTTGGTGGTTGGCTAAAGTGAGAATGATAAAGGGTGAGGTAGGAATATGCATATATACATACATATTTTATATTTATTTATACTTTCTTTTTCCTTTTCTTCTGTTTATTGATGTGCACAGTGTTTTTAACTAATCTCTCTTCATTTTTGAAGAGTTTCTTGTTTGGGAGGGTTGTGATTACCATTAACCTCAACCTGAAAAGTCAAATTTGACTTGTACAGTTTACAAAAGTACATTTTCTTTAATAGTGTAAAACTCACTCTTGTTATAAAATGTATGGCTTGGATGATTTTATTATTTTTATATCAGTTCTACGTAATAGAATATGCAGCCTGTGATGCTACATACAACGAAATTGTCACAATTGAGCGTTTGAGATCTGTGAACCCCAATAAACCTGCAACAAAAGATACTTTTCATAAAATCAAACTGGCAGTTCCTGAAGATTTAAGGCAAATGTAAGTACAAGCATTTCTTTATAACTTGTTGCAAAATGTGGAAATACACACACGCTAAATTAACTTCTTAAAATTTTTGTATAAGAATGTTGAAAATACAAATATTGACATGGTTGTACTTCAGAAATAGAAAAGATTATTTTTTTTTAAATTGCAGTTTAGTCTTGGAGGAGGAAATACTTTATTCAAGGTTTTAAGGTTTGTGTACAGTATAAGTTAGGAATTTTGTTTTTACAGCTGTTCTGTGATATGCACAGATTAATATGAATCCTTCTCTGTTAACTTCTATTATTTGTTGATGACTCTAGAAATAGTTGTACCATAATCAAACCTCCCAGAGCATGATAGAGAACCAGTTTGTTTCCTCCTAGAACATGGACATGTTACAGCTCTAAAAGTCAGATTAATACTGACTCTCTTTGTTTACCTTCAGATCACTTTCTGCTTTTTTGGGGGGATGCATGTTACTGCCTCAATGTGGAATGAGCTATAAATTCAGATTAGACTAAAAATGTCTGAAGTTGATGTTGTAGTACAGAAGTTCACGGAGTAGTGAGTGGGCAGAGGAGGCCTGGAGAAGCCAAATACAGCATGAGATGAGCACAAGGTCATTCGATTGCTGCAGTGGTTACAGTGAAATCATTTGTTGTACTGGGTCATGATTTGTTTGAAATTTTGGACTTGCAGATTGTAATGACTATAGCTTTTTAATGTACTTTCGTTTCATTTGTTTGTTATTTCATAGATTCACATAGAGAAAATTTCTGAAATATTTCTAATCCTACTCTTGTAAAAACAAATGAATGAACACCTGCACTAAAAGGGAGAGCTTGGAAATCTTTATTTCTGTGATTTGTATTAAGGAATTAACCTTTTTGGCTGTTAACCAAAAATGCAGTGGTTATTATTTTTAACTTTGTAGCATTTTTATTTCTAGGTGTGCCAAAGAATCTGCGCATAAGGACTTCAAAAAGGCAGTTGGAGCTTTTTCTGTCACATACGATTCCGAAAATCATCAGCTTATTATTTTGGTAAGTACAGGTGCCTTACTGTCCCATTGACTGTGGTCTCTTTCAAGAGTTCATGTGTAAACCACTCTTTTCTTTATTAATAATTTAGTCAATCAATGACGTAACAACAAAGCGGGCAAATATGCTGATTGATATGCACTTTCGAAGTCTTCGTACCAAGTTATCCCTGATACTGAGAAATGAAGAAGCCAGCAAACAGCTGGAGGTATGTTGGTTGTTTTTCCCCAATGCAATTTGAGTAAAACAGATAATAAGAAATGTCTTCATGCATTTCTTAGCTGGGAGGCCTGCATTGGAGTGAAGGTAGTTCTGTACTGATGGTATTGGAGAGGTAAAACAAAAGGTAGATGGAGGTGTCGTTCAGCAAAGATGTTTGCAGTTATAGGGCCTGTTTTTGCAAAGGCTAATATTTATCAGCAGGGTTTTGTGGGGGATTAAATGCAAATACATAGACAAACATACACATGTATTTCTTTCACAGTTTGAGGCATAAAGTAATTAGCCATCATTGCACGAACAGTGCCACATATTTGATACCTTTAAAAATAGATGGGAGTGAATATGTTGTAATACTGATGTGGACTAGAATTGGATCAAGCGAAATAATAGTGAGACTGATGTTGGTAGAGTGTATGAAGGGATAGATTTGTCTATAGATAAAATGTTAGGAAATAATGTTAGAGCAGATACAGCTTCTGATATTCCTGTGACTGGAGAGTGGGTGTTGACTGGCAAGAAGCTTGAGTCATACTTGTCCATGGGTTAAAAAAAAAAAAAAGTAAAGGAGTAGGTTAGGAAATAAGGGGTTCTTTATACATCAGAATTAATATTTCTTCATGGTTTTTCTCCTATTGACAAATGAGAGAAAATAGAAACACTTCTGAAAATTCTTTAGAATCACTGTCAAGAACCAGAGGTACCACTCAAGCTACTGTAATTCATTTTTATATGGCTGTATACCAGCAGTGCTACTGCAGCACCAGGTTTCATCCCCCCCCCGCCTACTCGCAAGGGTTACATCTGTTTGGTTTTAGAGTGAAGTGGGAAGTCGTGTAGTAGTTCAGGGCTCTTGTATCCAGTGGGTGTACTCACTGTTACAAGGTCTCACTTCTGTTGTTCTCTTCTTAAGTGTCTTGGTTTCTGTGTGTTGGAGCTGTAATCCAAGTTTGTTTGGGTCTTGATTTTTCTCAAGACCTAGAAAGGACCAATTTTTCCTCATTGGGGTTGCTTGAGCACCTCACTGTAGCTCTTCAGTAATCATTCTTCTTTATCTTCCTCCAGAACTGACAATTGTGTGGGCAGTTTACCTCTTGAAGTGCAGAGTATTATTTTGGAGGTGGGAAGAACAACAGCCTCTTTAGAGCTAATCCTTTTTACATGCCCCCACAAATGCATGCACCAACAACTGCTGTCATTGATTCCTTTCCCAGCTAATCTTGGCTTCTTTCTGTCTTTGTAACACTGAACCTTTTTGCTTCTGTGAAGGTCTCGAACTTGATTAGATTCCCACTAGAAAACCATTATTGAAGTTCAGTTTCTACCTAAGCAGTACTTAAATGAAGATTGTGAGACAAATATACGCAGTTAAAATGTGCATGTCAGAAGTTGACTGGTGTCTTTCATTGAGTTGCTTTTAGATAGAATAAATGTAAAACAAGTTTCATCCAAAGCTGAAAAGAGAAGCTTCAGATAGTAAAAATCATTCTCCTGATGTCTTTTGAGAACAACAGACAGCACGTGTCCATCTGCAGAAAATGTATTTAGTGAACACTTTGAGATTTGCTGCATTGTTAGTAATAGTTCACTGTTGCCATCTAATAAACCTTTTTCTGTGTCTTGTGCTCACGGAACTTAAAAAGTCTGCCAAATTTTTTCTTGCTGTTTTACCTTTCCTGCTTTCTGAGTCATTATCACTAGACCAGCTCCTTTTGTTCTGTTGTTTTGGTTTTTTTTTTTTTTATTTCTATCTGTTGTACCTTTTTTTCCGCATATTAGCTTCTTGACTTGCATAGCTCTACTCCTCAAATGTGGCTTTTAGAGCATCAAGTAAAATAACTGATTACTTTTTGTTTACATTCTTTCACAGTGAGTGTGACTTAGTTCTTTTTGTTATTTGGTTTGAGTTGTTTTTGTTTTTCACATACTAGAAAGCCTGAATTTACAAGTGTTTTGCATTCTGGTTTGTATTTTGTTATATCTAAATAGGGTTCAGTCATGGCTGCTGTGTGGGTATTAATACACTATTTGCATAATTGTTTCTTATTAATGTATTGGAAGGAAGTAGAATACAGAATTTCCAATGTTTAAAACACACTGTAATATATGATTTACAGAAAAGATAATTATATTTTAGTGCAGGCAATGTAACTATGCTTTGACTGTCATAGCAAAGGTCCCTAGTGATGATGTAGCTGCATCTGTTCTATGTATCATAGGTGGTTTTGTTAAGAACCGATCACTGTCTTGATCATCCTGTTCTCTACTCTCATTTGACTGTCTATAACAGATGTCAGTTAGTAAATTGCCATTTGCATTATCTGTTAGATGTAGAACTGTGAGCATTTGAAATACATTTTGGTTTGCAAGTTGTCTGTAATGTAGTTCCTAAAGTGCTTGATAGAACTGAGTATATGAAGTATTTCATGACACTTGGATATTTATGCCACTATCTGCTGTAGCCAGTTCTTTGTGGCAGTGGTTTAGCACAGGATATTCATCAGCAGCTTTAACAGAAGCAGTACCAGTTTAGCTGGGACAGAATAGGGCTTGCTGTGGGCACTTCCTTGTTTTCTCAACCTCTATAGGGTCTCATGTTGCTGAGGTTAAACTGCTAATTTAAAGTGTACTTTTGTATGTCATCACAGTATTTACAGCTTTGATTGTGATGCAGGAACACCTATAGGATTATATATTTGGGGTTTTATCTTTTTTCTTCCTTGAAAAAACTCTTTCCTTAATAGATTATCACAGTTGGAAATTCTGTCTTCACTCAATGCATTGAACTGTTATTCCTGTGTTCTGTTCTGCTCACACTTGTGAGTTCTCAGACTGACCCTTCTGTTTTTGTACAAAAAGTGTCATTCCTGGATGAGATTCATAAATTTTTGTTCTCTGAATTCAAGCAGTGTATTGCAGCTATACTTAATTTTTGCATTGTCATATATAGGCACGGATTCTTCATTTTATTTTTTCGAAGTGCCATAGACATCCACATATTGCTGTTTTCTGTATAATTTCTGTGTTAGTGATTGAGTCATTGACATTTCCCACCACCTGTTGAAATGGGTGCAGTTTTTTTCTCAGAGATCATGAGGTTTGCTTTGCTAATCAACACAGCACCTATTTTACTACCTTACATGAAGGCAGTCTTACCTAGTAACACCTGATAGCTGTATCTGTTAGAGGGTAATTCAAAATACAGAGGTGTCAACACAGCTAGAGGCAAGCCTTATGTTAATATTTAAAAAACTTCTGAAGGAGACTCTTCAGTGCTTTTTGAGCAAAAATAAGTGCATTAAAAGAATTGATTAAATAGAAAGTAGGCTAAATATCTGATTGAAAAGTAGGCTCAAAACTTATGTTGATGTGTCTCTTCACTGTACTGACAATCAAAGTAAGCTGACTTTTTTTTTGCAGAGTTCTAGGCAACTTGCATCACGGTTCCATGAACAGTTTGTTGTACGTGAAGACCTAATGGGTTTGGCCATTGGCACTCATGGTGCTAATATTCAGCAAGCCAGAAAAGTCCCTGGAGTGACTGCCATTGACCTTGATGAAGATACTTGTACATTCCATATTTATGGAGAGGTAAGTTCCCTTCTTTAGCATTTCAGAAAGTACCCAAAATAAACAAAAAAAGAAACAAGCAAAACAAAAAACTTTGGAAAAATGAATCTTGTTCCTCTCATACATATATCTATTTTAGGATCAAGATGCCGTGAAAAAGGCAAGAAGTTACCTTGAATTTGCTGAAGATGTTATACAAGTTCCAAGAAATTTAGTAGGTATGTCGATTCTGGAGGCTATGTGATAGGAAGGAAAAATGCCTTCTGAGAACTGTCTTAAGCAAGAAAGAATGTACCAGTGTTTAAATAAAAGGTAGAGTAGTTTCTGGATTGAGCAAAGATTTAATTACTTCCCCCCAAAGATGTCCAGAAGTTACTTCAGCTGTACAAGAGACGAATTTACGGTCTCGTGTTTTCTTAGTATACTTTGAATAATTTCTTTGACTTGCATTTGTCTTTTTTTCCTGTCATTTTACATTTGAAATGCAGTTTGTTTAGAAGCAGCACTGTGGTATGAACTGAATGTGTAGTTAAGATACACAGTGATCAAAAAATACTCCAAATTTCTAAATTTGTCTAAAATACTTCCATTGCCAAACACTCTTTAAAAAAGTCCTCAAGAACTCTTTTTTCCTCAAGGACTTTTTAAATCACATGCAGCCTTTGATGCTACAAAGCAAAATGAAAGTACATGATTTCATTCAGTAGATAAGAACAGGGAAAATACTTTATGGTATAACATGGCACTAAAAGCAAATGCTTTAATAGGTTGTCAAGCAGTGCATGAAAGCTGGTATTGAAGCATTGTGAAATTCTGCAGTGGGACAGGTGCTCAGAAATGTGGCAGCTCAGCTCTGGAAGTGATTAAAAGCAGTAGTTTTCGCTGTAACCTCCTGATTTTACTGGTGATACGTAGAAATTAGAAGCTGCCATCATTATTTTAATTTGAGGTCTTAATGTCTTTGTTTCTGTGAAGAATTTTGGAGCTATTTGTGCTGTGGCAGGTTTTCATTTCGACTCTGGTTCTTGACCTGGATCCTTTAGAATATAAAGTTGGCTATACACTATGTTTGATAATTTGGCTTTTTAAATGTCTAATAATTTGCTGTAAAAATGTGGAAGGCTTTTTTTTTTATATGCTGAATTTTTTTATGTAAAAATATACAAACAACTGCCTTTTTATACGTAATTATCTTTAAAAAATTCAAACAACCAAAAAAATAACAAAGGAAACTTTTTTTTGAGGTTGCAAAGAACTAAAGTTTTCACTTTCTTTGCTTCATAAGATAGATGTCTGCATTACTGCTATTGGAGTATCATTTATTTCCATTTTTATCTCTGACTTTTTAGTGAATTATAAACTACTGTCAAATCATTCTGAAAAGCTCAGTTGCAGAGAAGAGAATTTTACTTCTGTCACAAACAGTATCTTTTGTTGTATCACAAAACGTCAACTAAAATTTTTTTGTGTTTTGCTCTACACAAAAAGTAGCTAGAGTAAATATTAGGGCATTGTAAAAGGATTTTTTTTGGTTTGGTTGGGTATTTGGAGTGCAAACAGCAATGTTTGTAAATCACTGAACCCATTTTAAACCTACTAAAGCACATTCAAATAAGCTGCAAGATACTGACTATGCCTGTAATCAATACATAGTATAAATTAACACCACAAGCTTACATAGGCATTTTTGTTTATGGCTAATTAACTAAACCTGTGTTGTAGAGGATTTAAGTCATTTTGGGCAGGTTCTTACACTGGTACTTAAATAATACTCTTTGTCTAATTAGAGTATAGCAATACTCTGAGGTTTGAGGGAAAACCCTAAAGGTGGAATGTTCTGTATGTTCTTTCTATAGGAAAAGTAATAGGAAAAAATGGGAAACTCATTCAGGAGATAGTGGACAAATCTGGTGTTGTAAGAGTGAGAATTGAAGCTGAAAATGATAAAAATATTCCACAAGAAGAGGTATGTTTTCAGTTAATATGATTTCTGTATGTATTAGTTGGTGGTTGAATTCTACCCAGTGATAAATTAAATTCTTCCTCATATTTTCAGAGTGGTAAAATAAAGTTTCGATTAATATGTGTTTTCTGATTAATTCAGTCTTTTCCTATTAATGCTGAGGGGCATTTTTTGTATAAATTTGGTTTATCTGTGTTAGAACAAATATTTTTGTGAAATTTTTTGGTAATGTGCCTTCTTAGAGATTTCATCTCACTCCTGTTGGAAGCAATAAAACATTTTCCAGCATGGGCTAGGCTGTAAATCAATATATATGAACCTTGCTGTTTTCATTCACTAATCTGCTTTGAGTTTGATTTCTTAGGTTTTTACCTGGTTTCATTTTCTATTAATAATTTCTTACTTTGTAATGAAAAGCTTGTGGTTTGTTTTAAAACTTTCTTTATAAAAAATGTTAGCTAGCCTATAAACTGTAACCTAAAGAAAAACAAGTATGAACAACGTGAAAGTCCAGGTTTGCCCAGGAAGCCTCTCAGCCTTGTGAAAAACCTTAATGAAATCTGGAACTTGTAATCTGAGGCACTTTTGTGTGGGGTTGCATTGAGGGGCAAGGTTGCAGGTTTGCAAAAAAACTTGAAGCATGAAGGTTTTAACATCTCAATGTAGATAGGTTCCCTACATTTTCAAATGTGAAATGTGCTTAAAGAAAACTGAACTGCCTTTAATTTACCTCAAAATCTAAGCATGTACTAGTTAAGAACCTTGGCTATATTGGATAAGATACGAAATATGTTTCTGGAATCCTTATGTTGTTGCTTGAGTAGTTATTTCATCTTTTGTTTTGTCACTGTAAAACTGTTATTGAAGACCCACAATCCAATTTCCATCTTTCTGTATAGAGTGGTTAAGCAATTAAGTAAGGGGTTTTTACTATTTTACTAGTTTTACATCTATCTGAAAAAGTAAAATAGTCAATGTTTAAACTTAAATGTTTCACTGCTGTGTTGTATTTACTTTCCAATGATAAATTCCTGCAGCATGAAATGGAACTAGTTTAATAAGCAAGAGGGTGCTGCTGTTGCTGCAGGCAGTAGATGCCCAGAAGGGTAAAAGAGCAAGGACTCTTGGCTGCAGTTAGTGTGTCAGGCCTTCTTTTTTCTCTTGTGACTTGAAAAGGCTTATTTGCTTGCCTTTTTCTATACAAAATGCAACTTTTAAAGCTTTTCTTTTTTACCTGCCAGGGTCTGCATTCATACTTACATTTTATCCATTAATGATATTTCTAACACTACCACGGCTTGCACTGCTTTGTGTGTTGTGCCTTACCAGGTGCAATACAGAAACCTGAGATCAGATCTTGGCACTTACAAGTTACTTCTTGTAAGTTGAATGCAGGTTTATTTCAACTATGAGATACAAATCATCTTCCCACGTGTGAACTTGGATATTGCGATCCTCCTGTAGCAGAACAATAGTTCAGTTAAATTCTAATACAGCACTGGGTTCTTTTTATGTTACTGAGATGTTAGAATGCTGCATGTTAATTTCAGGTACAGTTTTATAAGTCTTATAATTCTATAACAGAATCTTTAGGCTTTTCTTATTTTTAAAATGAGGTAGCTGTTGTTTGTTACAGTAATATATATTACTTTTTGTCTAAATTTATTATGCACATAAGATCTGCTCAGTAATCACCACTGCAGCCAAGGTGAAGATTGGTACTTTTGCTTTGAAGACAAAACTAAGGTTCAATAAATAAGCACTTTGATGCTTTTGTATGGCTAAAATTGCTTGACATGGTTACGGGTTCATACTCTTAGTAGCTGGCATTGCTATACCTTGAATCCAGTGCTGAAAGCAACAGCAAACAATTTTCTTAAGTGCCTCTTTAAATCATTTGACTTGTGATCTGTTAATAATTGATACTGTGAGCTAGTTAATGCCAGTTTTGTAGAAATTTCACTGCTCTTTATCAGGTGATATTAAGTATTTATGAAACTTAAAATAACCCCAGATAATAAAACATTTCAGCCAACGATGCCTGTGGCTAAAGGATTTCTAATGTTCATAAAAGTTAGTGTTGAGATTTCTTAAGACTAGAGGACTTGTATATATTATTTTCCCTGTTATTTATGCAGATGTGTAAGGTCTAATGTAAGGATTTTGTAAAAGAAAGGTGGAAGGCTGTGGGCTGTGGGGGAAAACAAGACCTAAAAATTTGAGACAAAATTACAGACTTGCTACTCTTGAGGAACCTGGACGTATCATACTATTATTATTTTTAAGACATTTACGTCTTAAACAATTTTACTTCTGTGGAAAGACTTCCTTTGGAATGCAGTCTTGTAAAGGGCATTTGTAGAGTGAAAATTAAAAGTCTTTCGAGGTAATGATGAGATAGCAAAATAATATTTGAAATAATTCAGTAGATTCAGTCTGCAGTGGCACAGACTTCAGCAGCTGAGTGTTTGAGATGTTCAGGTTCACTTCTGCAGTCCAGAGTGAAGCTTCAGCTGCTGGTATAGTCAGGTAGTGTAACACTCAGTGCATCTGCATGGGCTGCAGTCACACCTCTGAAATGCTGTGTGGACTATCTTAGTGTCAGGAATTTTGGTGTGGAAATTGTCCTTTTATTACTAAGGTTTTCCACACTCTGTGGCCCTTTTATATAGATTTCTTTGCCTACTTTGGCTGCCTAAGTTAATCTATAGGTATTTTATCTCCAAATGTCATAACTTCAGCCATTAGAATTTCCAGCTTTACATTTTCCATCTATTTGTTGAATCACTTAACTTGCTTGAAAGGTAAAAGAAATGTAAGTTAGAAATTGTTACCTGAAGTACTAGCTCTTTCTTGAATATGTTTTGGTTTGCCTTTCATAAATATAGAGATACTCAAGAAGGATCAAGTTTTGTTTCATGCATGTTAATTTGATTCACTTTTTTAAAAGATCAAAGGTAGACTAAAAGAACCTGGTGTGAGAGAATAGATGTGATCAGCAAATGTATTAATTTTGAGGGGAGGAAAAACGAAGCATTTTAATTTGACCATGTTCCACTTGTGCAGAAAAATAAAAGTTGGCATTATGATGCAAATTATTTAAATTTTCTTTTTTAAAAAAGCTCTTTGCATAAAGGGGAGTTAGCCTACATGATCTAGTTAATATCAGAATTTAAATATAGTGTTGTCTGATTTATTTTTCAACTCATGCTTAATCCATGTTGTAAGATTTGTTTTCAGGTTTTACAGTAATGTGTTTGGTTCTCTTCAGAATTCAATGCCTAATCAATAACCATCGGACTACTGTTTCTGTGTTTTAGGGCATGGTACCCTTTGTGTTTGTGGGAACCAAGGACAGCATCACTAATGCAACTGTTCTTCTGGATTATCATCTTAATTATTTAAAGGTGAGGATAACGATGCTGCTTTATCGCTGAATTTTTTCTGTCAATACTTAAGATGGTAATAACATGATAATCAAAATCTGGGTACTGACACGTGAGTGGGCAGTGTTTAACGGCCCAACAGTTGGTTTGATTTTTTTAGATTCATCAGTTCATTGTCAATTAGGGTCACTTTGCCTTAGTGGTATGCAATCTTAATGAACAGAAGGTCACACACACGTGTTCATCAGTCTGTGTGATAACAACTGGATGGATTCTTGGAGATTTTATCTTGGTCTTTTCATCCCATTTAACATAAGCACAGAAAATGTTATTACCTTAGTGGCCTGTTGCCTTATGATTCACAATAATGTCCTCCAGTTCACTGACAAGAAGTGGAACAGACTTGTTCCTTTAAGGTTTCTCGTGTTTTTATGCCCCCAGGTAAGGGTTATTAAGGAAACTTTGTAAAAGACACATAATAAGGCATCAACATCAAATGTGCTGTATCAGCTCAGCGTAGTTAATTTCTCTGTAAAAAGAAAGCGAACTTGGCTGGAGTGACTGTTTGGAGTGAAGTTTTGGGATCTTGAGAGGAAGGAGAAAGACTAATACCAGAATCCACAGTCTCAGACTTTGGGAAAGTGGACTTTGGCCTGTTCAGGGTTCTGCATGGAAAAATGCCATAGGATGCATTCCTGGAAGGAAAACCGGTTCAAAAGAACTGGCTGATACTTACAGCATCACTCTCTCAAAGCTCAAGAATAGTCTATCTTGATATGCAGGTGGTCACACAAAAGTAACAGGAGGGTTTGGGGTTTTTTTTTATTCATAAGATTTGTTCTAAGGAATACCAGGCCCCTGATACCAACAGTAAAATCTGGATCAATCAACACCTAAGTGGGGAAAAGGGGGAAAGGGGTGATGTACACAAGTCAGTGGGACCTGCGGAGATCCCAGTATCACAAGGAACCTTCTATCAATAGCTTCCTCCTCAGTTTAAAAAAAAAAAA
>VWZG01009896.1:650939-699849 GCA_013396735.1 Grallaria varia | reverse complement strand
AAAAAAAAGAAGGTGGTTTTGATGTGAGCTAGACAACATCTCAAACTGGCAAAGGTGCTCCATAATGTGTTGCTGTGTCTATCTTACCTAATTATGTATGGTGAGAATTCTGGGAGCTGGCTGCCTCTATGCTTGAGTTACAGCACTTTTGTCTCTATGCGTTTATGCTTCCTCAGATCCCTGGTAGTGTTCAGTATTGTTACACAGTATTTAACAGCAGTGTAGCTGTTATGCCTTTTTAAGAAACATTACTCTTACTCGTAATTGTTTAATAACTTTGATATTTCTTATATGCAACACTGTAAGAAACTTATGTTGGGATCTGAGTGCTTTTTCTTGATACATTTTTTAAACAAACCTAAATTTGTAAACTGTGCCACAAGGACAATTTTATTGGTAGCAAACAGATTTGAATGTTTGAAAGTCTTTTTGGTAAGCAGTTTATTCTCAAAGCTGAGTTACTGTTTGCAACTAATCATCTACTTAATACTAAAGTGCTCTTGCTTTCTGAGATCTGTATGTCTGCACACTCAGATGATTAAACAGTGGTTACACATGACTTGCTGTGCTTGTCTTTGCGTAGGAAGTGGACCAGCTGCGTTTGGAAAGGTTGCAAATTGATGAGCAACTTCGGCAGATTGGAGCTACTTCCAGGCCACCACCAAACCGTACGGACAAGGAGAAGGGGTACATGACCGATGATGGCCCCGGGCTCGGCCGAGGAAGTCGACCTTACAGAAACCGAGGGCACAGCAGGCGTGGGCCAGGCTATGCTTCAGGTAGGTGACTAAAAGTGCACTTAAAGGTGTTAAGAGTGGACTGTTGGTCTCTTGATTTCTTGAAAAAGAGGAGACTTGGAATCAAAGCTGTTAAACCAAAAATGTGGTTAATATTGGGTATTAATATTTGAAACCTGTATAGAGCTTTATGCTTTAGAAAATACTCTGACATATAGTGCTCTCCTATAATCTGCACTTAATTTTGTGCAGTTCCTGTCTCTTACAGCATGCTTATGTCTTCTACATTATGGAGCATATGTAGTTATTCCCTAAATCTTTAGGGCAATGATTGTTATTTTATCCATGTTTTGAACAAGTCCTTAAAGTAAAGCCTCAGTTTTCATTTAAGCCTGTGTGAGGCTGTCTTAATATAAATAAGTGAAAAATACTGTGTAGCTCAATTTAAAGAAAATCTATTCTCCTCATATTGAATTGAATTTGGATGTTTTTACTAGACGACCATAGTCACTGTGATAGTGTGTTCCTCTTTGAAACCTTGTATAATTCATTAATGAATAGTTTTCCAGATTGTGCTTCTTCAGAGCAGTCTGTTACTTCATTATCCATAATGTAGGTCAGCTGGTGTTTGTCCTGACTGAAAGTCTTGGAGTGTGAGCTTTATAAGACAGTTTTAGTTTATAGTCTACATAATACAAAATTAATCTTTATGTGCTGTTTACTGTTTTTAGAAGATCTGAACTCACCTTGCTAATAATACAGGTTATAGGGGGAAAAGAATGGGGAAAAGAACAAGCATTTGTCAGTGAAGGTGATCTGTTAACTGAAAAAATTATAATGGCCACTTCTTTTGATTTGATACATTTCTAGCATTCTAACTTTGTTCTCTGCTTTTGTGGTCTGTTACAGGCTACTTTATGATGGAATTTTTTTTTCCTTTCATAGATGAGTTGCAGTGGTGAGAGGAGACAGGACAGATTATATTCAGAACTTTCAGTTTTAGAAATATGAAGGAGTCTAGTCTATTTATAGTAGACTCATAATCTACTGATAAGTTGATAATACCAAGTAACTATAAGTGTGTGGCGCACTTAATTATTTAGCCTTAAACATACAACTAACTTTTATTAGTGTCTGTCTTGAATTTTTGAAGAAGTAGCATATATTATGCACCTTTCTACACTATGTTTTTGTAGAGACTGGGAGGCAAAAAAAATCTCAAAACTATTTACAAAAAAAAATAAATTTAAATATATACATTTTTCATTCTACTCTAGTAATTTCATGCTAAGCTACACTGGCGTGTTTGGATTTTTTTCATCCTCTTGATAGGAACTAATTCTGAAGCATCAAATGCTTCTGAAACAGAATCTGATCACAGAGATGAACTGAGTGACTGGTCAGCAGCCCCAGCAGAGGAGGAGCGGGACAACTACCTCCGCAGGGGAGATGGGCGAAGACGTGGAGGTGGGGCAAGAGGCCAAGGAGGGAGGGGTCGTGGAGGATTCAAAGGTAAATGTAGACTTAAGAAAAAGTGTTCATTGTTGAAATCCTTAAGTGAACTCATTTCTGTCAGCCTCTTCTTTCCCCATAAAGTCCCAAACTCCTGGGCATCCTGATGGCCCTCTCCCAATTTCTCTCCACTTTGTCAGTCTTTTAAATTGAGTATTTTGTTTCAGATGTGTTGAATGTTGAGCACAGGGGAATAATTCTTTTGGACTTGCTTTATTTTGGTATAGTTTCTCAATCATTTCTTTTCCTCATATGCCTCTTGCCTCAAGTTTGTGAGTTGTGTCTTCACACATGGACACTAAGAAATCAAGTCCTGCTTTGTCAATAGATATAGAAAAATATTTTATTATCTGTGTTACTTATTCAACTGTCCCTATTCATATCTTCCTGTATTTGATTTTTCATGCAACAGGATAAGATTGTAATTCATGTGTTCAGTGGAAAGGACCAGGCAAAAATAAAACGGGAGAACTTAAATTTAAATATATAAAATTTGATCATGTGATGTTTCGTTACATTTATTTAAATACTTTTGTCTACAACTCTGCTTATTTCTTGAAATTTTTTTCAAAGTATGAGTGTTGCTTAATTTAGTAAGATTTTTTGAAAGAGGTGTGTAATTCAGGAAGCTGGTGAGCCATTAGAAAAAATGTGATAATGTTAAACCTTAATAAGGTTGATTGTGTACTTCTCTTCTGTAGTTAATCATTTTGAGAAGTGTTTTTTCTTTAGTCAGTAGACAGTCTCTTTTAAACTATGGTGGTTTTAAACACTGCGGTTTTGTCTACTTTGTCACCTGAGAACATCTTTTTAGTGATTCTTGGCCCATCATTTAAGAACTGTTGTTATATGTTAGTAATAATATTTGTTTAATGTTCGTGAGACAGAAAATTTTGAAGTAATTCCCTACTGTGCTTGCATAAAATTTAAGTGAAAGAAGATCATATGTCCTTATTGAACAGCGTAGTTGATTAATTCCTCTTACAGGAAATGATGAACAGTCACGGACAGATAACCGTCAGCGTAACTCAAGAGAGGCAAAAGGGAGAACAGCAGACGGATCTCTTGAGGTAATTTTGTTCATATAGAAAGTCTGTATTGTTTCATGTAGTAACATTAGAGTCTTCAAGACTGAAAGTGACACAGTAACCTTGTGATTCCTTATTCCTTAATTCCCTCATCAAATGCACGAGAGTTACGTTACAAAATTACACAGATGCACAGAAATCTCAATATATTAAGTTGTGTAAAGGTGCAACTTTGTAGTGTTCACTTCGCTCTCTGTGTGGTGAAAAACTGATCACAAGTCCCAAGGATTTACTTTACCAACTTGATTTCAGTCTTTGTTCCTAATAGGTTTTGGATTTTAACTTCTGCTTCTTGCTGCATTGTGTATTTTTTGTCTGTCTTCCATGTACCTGAGGGAAGAGCATCCTTAGCACTTTATTATATAGAGTGTTGTAGCCAGAATCTTCAGAGTAAGAAAGATTAAACTTAAGAAACTACCTTACTACTAAATGAAACATTAGCAATTGAAGCTATTCAGTCTAGTAAGTGAGTTAAACACGCACATCGGGAAACCTTTCAAGTAATAGACAGAAATACCTTATAACCTGACATTTTTATAGCCTTTTGCGAAGATATTTCCATGTTTTTTTCAAATGTTTTCTTTCATAAAGTTCTCAGGCTGTTACTTTATATATATGTTAAGTTTCCCCACAGGGAAACTGTTCTTGTTTCAAATGATAACAGTCAAACTTTCTCTTACCACATAGGATGAGTTATGCTGGGAGGAAGAATAATGAGCAGCTGCAAGCTGCTGCCTTCTGTGTGGTGTTAGCAGGAGTCATGGTTCCAGCAGGGGGTGGAGATGACTCTCGGTTTGGTTTTAGAAAGCCCCTTTAAGAAAGGGGCAAAATGGAACAAGTGACCAGATGCTTAGTTTACAGAGTGGGAGTGCTGAACTTAATGGTGTAGTAATTGAATATGCATCTGAAATGCAAACAATTAACATGGCCATACAAGTTTTATAGTTAATCAATAATTAACTTTAAAGGTTTGAAGTAGACAGTGAGGACATGTGGTGCTGAAAAATAACAACCCTAAGGCACGTAAATCATGGAGGGGTTTTTCTGTGGCTCTGAGATTTGGATGAGATTATATTTTATAAGAAAATAAGCATTTGCATGTTGTTGAAACCTGGCTGTTCAAGTTGTAAAAATCTTGTATTTCCAGGAATAAGTATTTACCCCCTTCATAAGCACAAAAATTTGCTTTCAGTATGTCTTCTTGAATTTTTTGACTGCTTGAAAAGGCTGCAAAGTCTTTCTAATGTATTAAATGGGACCTTTTTTTTCAGATGCAGAAAGGGGCTGAGTAGATTTTGGTTTTTTGCATGTTAAGAAAGCTGCCATGAAGTCATGCAGTTTTTGGGGCTGTTCTTTTGCATACAGAGTTATTAGAAGTGAAATGATGTTTCAAAGATCCATCTGATTTTGTTTCTTCAACTTTTTCTTGCACAAGCACCCTGGAAATTTTTTTTTAGCTTCCGAGGCCAGGTAGATAAAAAGGTTGTTTTTTTTTTTTAAGGTCCACAGTATGTGGCATTTTTTAAGAGAAAAGAATTTTCACACTCCCATTTCAGCTGGAGTCATTGAACAAAGCCAGAAGGGTATGGCACTGTTTGCTCCTCCCAGACAGCCAGGGGGTGGAGGAGAGGAGAATGCTTTATATAACTCTGAATTGTTCCAGATCAGAATTGACTGCAATAATGAAAGGAGTGTCCACACTAAAACATTACAGAATACCTCCAGTGAAGGCAGCCGGCTGCGCACGGGTAAAGAACGGAGCCAGAAGAAGGAGAAGACGGAGAGCACCGATGGTCAACAGCCACTGGTGAACGGAGTACCCTAAACTGCATAACTCTGAAGTCATATTTCCTATACTGTTTCAGTAATTCCTATTCCATGTTAGAGAAACTTGTTAGGCCAAAGACAAATAGTAGGCAAGATGGCGCAGGGCATGAAATGAACATATGTTCTCTGTTAGCCTTTTTTAACATCAACAGTATGCAGTTGTTTTCAGAATAAGAAGTTATTCAAATATTTGCATAAAAATACCTGAACTTCCGAAAATCGCTTCCAAGTACATATTGCAGTTCAAACGATGAAAGATTCTTTTTTTGTTTGTTTTAAAAATACTGAGCTGTGCATTGGTAAACTTTCTGTTCAGTTGTACCACTTTAACACATCGGGTCAAATTCACTGCTCAACTTCAATTTTCAGAATAAATAGTGTTTGCAGTAATCAAATTGGCTTCTGTTTTCAATCTGACTTACCAGTTCTTCATGAAATGCTATGTCGTTTTATGTCCTGTGTCAGTTCACATTCTGATCCACCTTTTTCAATATTTTGGTGGACCCTGAAATATGTGTGATGTAACAATTGTCATTTTCATTAGCAAAAAAGTTGTATGATCTGTGCCTTTTTTATATCTTGGCAGGTAGGAATATTATATTTGGATGCAGAAATCAGGGAAGATGAGTTGGTAACACTAAATGTAAAATATATGTAGCAATCCTTGTCAGACGTTAGTACTTTATAGACAAGTGCATGCTTTCCATAATTTTTTCCTTACATAAACATTCAGTTAGGCAGTTATAAGAATAGGAAATTTATTTTGCACTGAAGATTTGGCAAATAGTGTTATTGAAAACGGGGTGTAATTTTTTTCTTTGTAGGCAGTACAGAAGCTTTTTTTTAAAAAAATATTAAAAAAAAAAAAACCTTTCCATTGTGGAAAACTAAAAAACTCATTGTTACTGAGGGAACAAGTGTAACATGTTCACAAGCTAGTAATGTGTGCCTGCTATTTGGCCAGATGACCAGCCTAAAGCATTGATGGTTTTCATCCTCCTCAAGGTTTTGAATTGCTGTTTTAATTTGGAGGCTATTTCAGGAGACTTAGGAAAAAAGTCACCACATGTCATGCCCTGGAAAGTACAGATACAGTAGTCGGAGATATTGGAGGTGGAACAAAAGCTCATCATATTTTGAGGTACAAGGTCCTAATTACCAGCCAGTCTGAAGGTGTCACAGAATTTGATCCAAAGTACAGCTGTACACCAGGGAAGGGTGGGAAGTGGTGGGAGGAGCTGTGCTTTCTTTCATTTCTGATCACACATTAAACTTACTGGGCACAACTGCATAAGGACCTTCACTTTAATCCATTTTTGTTCAGATTACTCCAGAAGGAGAGCCACTGTTTATGTACAGAATTGTACAAACTTGACCTTGCCTCTGATGTATTTTGTGAGTTTTGTTTCTTTGCTTTCTTCATTCTTTTTTTTTTCCTTGCATACAGGTGAGCATACTAAAACTGGCAACAAACTGCACATGATTTAACAAATATAAAAATGTCTTAAAAAGTATTGCCAAACATTAATGTTGATTTCTAGTTATTTATTTTGGGAATGTATAGTATTTGAAAACAGAAATTGGTACCTTGCACACATCATCTGTAAGCTGTTTGGTTTAAAATACTGTAGATAATTAACCAAGGTAGACTGACCTTGTAATGTAACTGCTCTTGGGCAATATTCTCTGTACATATTAGCTACAACAGATTGGATTTTATGTTGACATTTGTTTGGTTATAGTGCAATATATTTTGTATGCAAGCAGTTTCAATAAAGTTTGATCTTCCTCTGCTAACTGATGTTGATGCAATCCTTACAAATGATTGCTTTTAAAAAATCTCAATTTACAAAAAGTAGACAAAGTATTTGTTTGTTTAGACTTTTAACTGTAGCCATTGTTTATTTACACATTTTAGAAAAGTCAAATATTACTGGCACATAATGCTCAAGAAGACAGTCTCCTCATGGAATGGTACAATACCTTTTGAGTGGTCACGCTACACACACTCCATTTTCCCACATTCAGTGGTTGCTTTCACTAAGGTGCTAACTAGGTTAAATGTGAAATTACTACACCACAGTCTGACTAATGGGCTGCATTCCATATCCAAGTGGATTTTGGGGTTATGACCTTTTTCAGTATTTGTATGCTTAACATATATCCCTTTCCATTTATATTCCAGTGGTTTTTAAATGTTATTAAATTTCAACAAATTAAACTGTGAATCTAAATGTACACTTTTATTTTGAAAAGTCATGTTGTTACAAAACTTGAAAGTGCAACAAATGTCTGATGCTTGAGTACAGGTCCGTCCTATTGGTAACTATTATAAAGTATGATCTAATAAATTAAAATTATTTTTAAAATAAAGTTCTTTAAAAAGAGTGAGAGGTATTTGTGAATCACGCCAAAGTCTAAATTCAGTAGGGTTAACCTCAAAGCCTATGAATTAACAAATGCTCATAAAAATAGGAAGCTGGTGTTTTCTTTCTTTACTGAATGCATTGTAATGATGGTGGGGAGTTAAGATTTTCAGAGTTATTACAACTTTGTCAAGGAAAAGAATCTCTTTATACAGCTTGTTTGAAACAGATAAAAATCCCTTCTTTATGAGCACTCATGAGTTCTAGAAGCAACTAGGTTTAGTTTCATGAATACAGTAATTACTAGAATTACTAATTATTTTCAGCTGTTTGTATCTCTGATATCGAATATTATGTACTGTGCTTTATTTCCACATCCAGAAAGGCCATTAAGTCCTGTGGCTATGGTACTGAGTGTAGATTCTGCTGCTTCATAGGAGCGCTTACTGTGGAAAGAGAGATTTTCCCTGACTGCAGTACATGTCTCTGCAAAACCCTTCAGTATTGAATAGTAAAAGGGAAAATATTAGCTTCCAGCAGGTATTCCTCAGTCACTTCAGGAACCCTGCAGTATGGCTCTGCTAAGTGGAATTCTGTACTAATCTGCAAGAGAAAGGATAGGTCTCAGATATTTTTATCCTGTGTATTGTTAAAGGTTTTGTCTATTTCCAGAAAGAGCAAGACTTGCTGTGGAATACCTGTGATAAGGGGCTGGGGGGAGATGTGTTACTGGTTCAGGTGGCTACTGGTTTTTACCAAGTGACAAGGATGAACTTGTTTCCACAGTAGCATATAATAAGCTTGTTCATCATGCCACTTTATCTTAATAGTACTTAGGTTTTCATCCTAAAAGATATTCCTCAAAGAGTCTTTTTCAGACATATTCCATGAACATCAGGGTGACTAGGACTTCTAATACCTTAACAGTGTAGGGCAACTTTATCTGTTATGAGAAGTGAGGTTAGATCTGCTGAGTTTCTGCTCTGAAGAGATTCCAGCTTGATCGACCATTTTCTCCTCGCCAGAGTTTCATTGGAGTTAACCACAATATGGGTTTCAAAACACGTTTTTATGCTATGATTTACAGCAACAGCTCTTTACTCTTTGGGATCACAAGTATTTGACAGAGAACTGCAGGTCTTTTGATGAATCTGTTTCTCTACTTCTAACAATTGTTTTCATGTATCACATATCTGTCAGTTGTGCTTTCACAGTTATGAAGGTCATTCATCTCAAGCAGTTTGAGGTGGAGACAAATAATTGCTGCTAAACCACAAATGAGTCAGTTGCCACAATTACTTTTCTTATGTTTAAGAATTTCTTTACAATAGACTTCAAAGCAGTATTTTTTGTGTGCTTTGAGTACTGTATGGAAGTGGATAATAAGAACAAGCAATAATCCTAGGTAATTTTGGAATCATAGGATTCTGCTCTGGATTCAATAGGACAAGTTGTTCTGTATTTTTGCACTGAATATAAGAAACTAGTTTGCAGTGAAAGCAATTAATTTAAAGAAAATCACATGAGTATAGTCTGCATAAATACTAAGGACTGTTGCAGAAATGGTATAGCAAAGAATCATTTGAGGTGGTTTTTGGTTTGGATATACTTTTTCAACTAGTGAGCTCTAGTTGAGCCTCAGGTATAACTACAGTTGCGGCAAGGAGGATCAGTAGCCCTAAATTTAATAAAAATTAAGTGTTCAACTTTAAATGTGGGGACAATTTTCTCTGATTCTTAGCAGTCTGAGAAGTTACACATTTGTGTCTCAGAAATGCATCTCACAGCAGTGTTCAATGAGACAAATCAGTGTGGTCAGTCTTAATTACATGTAAATCATACGCTTCAGAAAGTGAAACCTGGCTGCTGTGTATTGTACATTTCCAAGTATCTTTTCACTGGTACTGCTAAGAGTGGCTGTGTCTAGGCTGGATATAGAGTGAAACAATGAAACTGAGGATACTGTATATTGTTGCTTATTTTAGCAAGCTAGTGCTGCATACAGATTAAATTAAGAGAGCCACCTTTTAAATGAAAATTAACTGAAGGAAAAGTTAAACAACATTTGCATGTGAATATAATACTTTTTTCAAGTTCGCTTATCACTTCAGATGGCTGTTGTAGCAAACAGCAGCTACTTTAAGCAGCTCATCTGTTTGGAGAACTGCTGATTTTGGGGCATCTGCATTTACTTTAGGCTTCTGTATTTTTTTAAAAACATTTCTCCTATTTAAGATCATTTGGTTAATAAAATGAATGGAAGTGGTAGAATTCTAGAATGCTTTGGATTGAAAGGGACCTTAAAGATCATCTAGTTCCAACCTCTCTGCTCTGGGTAGAGACACTAGCCCAGGTTGCTCCAAGCCCCATCCAGCCTGGCCTTGAACACTCCTAGGGATGGGGCATCCACAGCTTCCATGGGCAACCTGTGCCAGGGCCTACCCACCCTCATAAAAGACTGCTTCCTTATGTCTACTCTAAATTGATCCTCTTCATTTAAAACTATTACCCCTTGTCCTGGTGCAACAGGCTCTGCTAGAAAGTCTGTTGTCGTCTTTCTTGCAGCCTCTTTAGTACTGGAAGGGGCTCAAAAGTCTCCCCAGAGCCTTCTCCAGGCTGAACAACCACAGGTGCCCCAGCCTGTCTTCACATCAGAGGTGTTCATCTATGATTATCTTCATCACCCTCCTCTGGACAAGCTTCAAAAGGTCCATGTCCTTTAATTTGGGGGCCTGTTGTTTAACCCCAGCCGACAACTCAGTCCCTTCTTCCCCCTCCACCTTCCCAGAAGGGGTGAGAATCGGGAGGGATAAAAAAGGGTAAAAATTGTGGGTTGAGATAAAAATAGTTCAATAATTGAAAGAAAATAAAATACAATAATTGCAATGAAAAGGAGTGGGAGAAATGAAATCCAAGAGGAACAAGTGGTGCACAATGCAATTGCTCACCACACCCTGAGCAATGCCCAGCCCATCCCTGAGCAGCGATGGGCATCTCCCAGGCACCTTTGCAGATTATATACTGAGCGTGTTGTTCAGTGGTGTGGAATGTCTCTTGGCCAGCTGGAGTCAGCTCTCCTGGCCATGCTCCCTCCTGGTTTCTGGTGTACCTGCTCCCTGCCAGAGCATGGGAACTGAAAAGTCCTTGCCTGAGAGCAAGTACTACTTAACAACTAACCATCAGTGTGTTTTCAACACTCTTCTCATCCTAAATCCAACACACAGCACTGTGCCAGCTACAAAGAAGAAACTGAACTATTCCCTGAATAGTTAAAACAGCTGAAACCAGGACAGCTCTCCAGAGCTGGTTGCAGTGTGCCAGGTGTGGTCTGATGAGAATGGAGTAGAGGGGCAGAATCTCCTGCCTCAGCCACATGTCTTTGATGTAGCCCAGGATATATTTGGCTTTCTGGGTGTAAGAAATACATGTTTCAGATTTGTGCTTCAAGTGTGCAAATATACTGTGAACCAATGGGCTGATCCTGTCACCTAATTAATTCACCTTTTATGGATTAGTGAGAAGCTCTAAATTAAGCACTCTGACCAAACTTCTTCTGTTTTGAGGGGAATGTGTTTTAATCTCCTGACGTATCTGTCACCTGGTCTGCACAATTAGGTGGTGTTTCTGTATTGCACTCTGGAGTGTAACTGTTAAGAGTATAAACCGTTTTTAACTTAGTGGATTAGAAGACTGAGCAGCTTTCTACCAGTCTCTGGGGTGGGAGTTGATTTTTCCCAAAACACGTTCAGCTGTTTCCTGACCCCTCTGTTGAGCCATCCTGTTCCATCCATCTGAGCTGTGGTGGTAACTACGGGGAGCCCATTGTGATGTGCTGTGACTCCACGGTTGCCATGTGTAGCCAGTCTGCAGTTGGTGTATTCGGGAGAGCTGCAAGTGTCCTGCTCCAGCAGGAGTGGAGAAGACAGCAAAAGAAGTAAGCAATGGCAAGAACAAGAATTTTCTCTTTATCTCCCTTGCTTTCCTTCTCCCTAGACGTTTTCCTACTTTGTCCTGAATGGTATTAGATTTTAATAGGAATCTTGGAAAACATGTCCTCTTAAGAAATAATTTTACATTTAACTACCAAAGTAAAGTTTCTCTGTGGGACAGAACATGTTTGTGTATTGGTCTATAGCTCAGGTAAATCTAAGGGCAGGGAAGCTCCTCACTGAGTAGCAGGACTGCAGAGAGAACTGACCCTTCAAAGGGCAGTATCTGTGTGAAACACAGTCAGTCTTTTCTTTGTGTAGCACTTCAAAACAGGGGGGTCTCCTTTTGTCAATAGTGACAAAATAGCCTCTAGGTTTAAACTGTCTCAACAACTAAGTGGTAATAATTGAAAAAAGACCTTTTGAGGGTAAAACAGGAGCAGCAGGCAAAGTGAAATACAGCATCTGGCAAAGCAGTCATCGGGTTGGTTGGGGGTACAAAACCCACCTTCAACCTGCTGCTAAATTACTATTAATGACTTGGGGTTGTCTAAAAGTGTTTTTGTCTATAATATCATTTTGAACCACCTTCTAAGGATATTATACAAAGCATTTCATATGTTCCAATTTTGAAAAGATGGAAGAATTCAATGACCTTAACTAGAATTCAGTTCTAAGCTTCCAGCAATTTTTCATTCTTCTGTCCTGATTGTATTCATTGAACTTGGATTAAAATTTTTAGCTAAAAATGATCTTTTTAAGCACCAGATGTCCAGTTCTGGGAGACTTCAGTGAGAGAATTTTTTGCTAGTCTCTGTTAACAAGATGGCTTCCTTTAAACTCTCTTTAAATGAGTGTTTTCCTCAAAATAATTTTTCCTATATGCATATATATATTTTTTCACTGGGTTTGGCCTCCTCTTTATTGCAAAGAAAAGCAGTCCTGCTCTGTGCAGCAATCATGTTTATTAAGATCAGTAACGTTCTATGCATGATCGTATTCCTCTTGTTGCTGTTGGTTTTATTGCAGTAATGCTGCCCATCGGTGCCCATCGAGCGTGGGTCTTCATGGTCCTGATACTGCTCTGTAGCATCCATTCATGTGAGTATTGCCAGGAGAACAGCATTTTCAAAGGAGAAGCAAGTCCTTTTACTAGCAACAAGTTTATGTTTTCGTTGTCTTGGAAATTATTGAAAAATACTGAGAAATATTACAAGCAATTACTCCAGAGGGGATTGATCAGTCCTGAGACTTAAATAGAGCAAAATATTTTTTCCTGCAACTATAGTTCCATTTTTCCTCTGTGCATCTGTACAAGGAATGCTGCTTGTTTCATCCCTGCCAGTGCATCTTGCTTTTATTTTAACTTTGATTATATAGACTCTTCTATTTTTCCCCACTTTGACTTTTTTTTTTTCAGCATGCTGTTAAAGGTGTTCTTATAGTCTGTTGAGAACTGATGTATTTCCTTACTGCAGCAGATGACTCAAAATAGTTAGCAAAGGTTTTTGGCTGATAACTTGCACTCGCAACAGAAGTTAAATTTGGGCAGCTGTCGTGTGTAGATGATCAGTCCACAGGTTAAGCTTGCATTTGGTCCTTAATGCACTGGGAAACTAGACTTCAGAGGCTACTTTTTCAGGTCTTGGTGAAAGGCTGTCAATTGCTGTGTCATTGTAAAAGGCTGTCAGGGTGGATGGGAGAGGGTATGAGCTCTAACACCGATAAAAATGTGCTAAGTGGAGCAATGCCCATTAAGCCCATGTATGTATATAGCTCATGTCTGTTCTGACTCTCACAGGAGACAGTAATGTGTAAGGCAGCCATGCTCATGTTTTCAAATAATTCTAACCAAACTGATTGTTGTAAACCTCAAATCATGAACTTCCTGTGAAATAATAACAAAATCTTTAAAATTTTCTCTCCTTCTGTATTCCTTACTGGCAGGGAGATGGGCCCCATGATACAACTGTTGATGTGAGCCTTGGTGGTCACATTTCTGTTATATATTAGTTTCACATTCTCTATTTTGACAATACCTTCAATTCTCCCTACTCTGTTGCTTCTTTTTCCCAAGGGAGTTTCGTATGACACGGAAGAGGCAAGTTGTGCCCCAGGACAAGTAGGGAGTTCATGCTGTTAGCTGAATAATCATCCAAAAGATTGTTGTTCGATACCTTAGTTTTTGGTTGTGCTGTGATCTCACTTCTGTTCACAAGTAACTCTAAAACCACGAAATGGCTTTCAGCAAACTCCACCACAGAAAGCTATTAAAGTTGTGTTGATGTAAGTTTTTCTCATGGAGAGAAAAAAAGCAAGCAGGTGGGAATACTGGGTTTTCTTCTTTCCCCCTCATTGGGGAGTGGTTGATTGCCAGTGGAGTCCCACTGTGATTTGCACATTTGGTTTAATGAAAAAGAAATGCAGGGAGGCAGCCTTTTTTAGAGTAGTGTAAATGAACGGTGATTGAGAAGTCCCAGAGCAAGAAATCACAAGGGCTTGGGAAAATACTGCAGTACCTCCATATTCAGGATGTTTTGGTCTTTTCTGCACAGCTGCAGTAGGTCACTGTCTGAAGCAGATGTTGGGAGAGATGCATGTTTGATTGTATCTGATAAAGGTGCCTTTGACCATGTTCCTGTGTTTTAGCTGGGGTCTGATCTTGGTCTAAAAGGCTGAATGTTCTGCTTGTGTACGTAAGAGAAATATAACTGTAGATACAATAAATCCTTTTCATGTAACCTGCACCTTACAGGTGAACAGCAGGGCTTTTTATCCTTGATAATTTCCACCTGAATGGGTTCCTTAATTTAAATTTTACGGCTTTAGTTCTTTACTCATTGTGGTTCATGAAGCAATTTGAAGTAATATAATTGAATGCAACAGAAAGACATCTAAGCTTAACCTTGCTGGCACAGTTCATAATGACTGTAAATGCCTTCATAATGAGTGATAAAATCAGTATGAAAATGTCATTTGATTTAATTAATTGTGGATATTTTGGTAGTAATGAGCTAATCATTATGAACTTTCAGATCTTGCAGCACCAATTCAACATGGTTTAGGACAAAGTGAAGTGGCACCCCACAAACCTAACATGACAGTGGAAGGTGTATTCGAATCTCTGTTAAATTTCTTCAGGCCAGTGAGTAAGTGTCACTTCACCATGGCAGCAGCACTTTCTCTCTTCCCTTTCCACTTCTGCCTCTCTTGTCCACCCTCCCACCCTTACCTGTCATCATTTAATGTATTTAAAACCTTCAGTCTAATACTGTAAAACTCACTAGATCTCTTGAAAATGCTATTGCTAAATGTGCCCTTGGACCAATTGTAAATTTGGTTCCACCGTGTTACTGCCCTCCTGCAAAACCCTCCATCATCAGTGATGTGATTGTGCTGGAAATGGCTGGAATTGTGCTGGAAATTTTGCATAGGATCCACCATGCCTGGCTTTGTTGTATCTCATCTGAACTAGTTTTCCAGTCTTCCCATGTACGCATAGAAAGAACAGAATTTGGCACAGCCTAAATGAGAGAAGGATTTTGCCCCACACTAGTCTCTCCCACTTGTGCTGGCTGGGGAAGGCTCCAGGGGCATGAGATCAGACTGATCCATTCACCTTTGGGCTGCTGAAGTTAAATTTCAAGAACTACATTTTTTCATAAAATTATTGAGGTGGAAATCACAATGCTAATTTGAATAAGAAAGATAATATTTATGAATACAGAAAAGGTTTTTTATATAACCAAGCCCGATTCAATAACTAGATCACAGACCAGTAAGAAGGGAAGCAGAAACACCACTTACCATTTGATACGTTTCTGCATTACCTTAACATCAGTGTACCTCCACCAGTACTCACACCTAGCCCTAAGTAAACACAGAGGGCTGGTAAAGGGACTGTCCCCCATTTAATAAACTGAATTTGGCCACCAGTACTGTCTGTGAAAAATGGGAGACTGGCAATGCAGTTCTGGGAGTGTTCTTGGAACCAAATGATGCTTTGCAGCTGCTGTATCATGTAAGGGACAAGATATCATGTTTTACAGGAATTAAATATACAGAGACATCTACTATTTATCACTATCTTTCACATTTAAGCCATTCCCACAGAGGATCTCATTATTATCAATAAATCTGTTATTAAATAGAAAAATATAAAAATTGCTTAAATAGTTTGTTCAATAACTGGATTGTTTATCATGGGGTTTTTTTCTATGAGCTGATTTTCAGCTGCTTGTAGAAACATACAATTAGTGCCAAACAGAGATGGTTAGTTGCAACACAGTCCTTCAAAAAAAAATTGCCTTAATTTTCTGTTTTCTTTTTTTAATTAGAAACAATCCAGTCAGAAAATTAAATTTGTCTTTTGTCACTTGCTTGACAAACCTAAGTACATGAAAGTGGCACAGTGGTGTTTAACTTCAGCTTTGTAATTGTTTCTTACAGAACAAAAAGCAAATTACAGAACATTTTCTATGTCATGATTTGGCCTTCCTGTTAATTTAAATGTAAAGATTGATTAGGTTTTGGGCAAGAACATACATGAAAGTTAATGATGAGGTTTTCCGGCAGTCTTAACCTGTCAAAACATACTGGAGACACCCAAGTGATGACTTCCTTCTACTTGAGTATTTCTCCTAGAGTTGCGATCTTGACCTAATTTTTTGTTGTCCTTTTTAAAGCATGCCGTCTCAGCAACGAACAACCCGCACTTCCTTGTCATATAGAAGGCTTTAATGCAACTGAATGCCCGGACAGCCGTTGTTGTTCTGTGAAAATCGGCCAGGATCTGCAGTGCTACATGCCAGTTAAAGATGGTAAGTTTGGTGGTGTGGTTTACAGCCTCGTGGCCAAGTGCTGCTTCTGCTGGGACAACTCCATGTTCATTGCTCTTTACACCATCAGGTTTTCAGGACACCAATCTCTTTCAAGTAATTGCAAGCTTGCACATATTTCTTCATATATATTAATAAAGAAAACCATTCACTGATGGAGAGTTGTCTGGATATCTTGTCAAGCCCAGCACAAGCCATGAACAAGTGACATACAAATAAACACAGCCACATATGAGATCAGGATCAAACTCTGGAAATTTCTTGTGCTTGAGCACATGTTCCAGTGCTTGGACAGCTGTAGTTACTACTAGCTAGATAATTTTTGACTGAAGAATGTATTATTCGGTGTGATGCCATCAGAATCTATTTGTTAGTTAGGGACATACAACAGAAATTAAATGTTTTAATAATATTCATTCCCAGCTTGGGCTTTTATATTATGTGTAATAGACACTGCACTATAGTGAGAAGAAGAGCTGTACCAAGAAAATTGTAGTTCTTCTGCTCATTTTTAAGACACATACTCAAGCAAATGTTAAAATTAAATATGTTTATTCAGCTGTGACTGATTCCTTATTCCAGTTAAGCTTTTATTGTTTGGGCATCAGTATCAAAGGATGACTATTTTACAGAATTATTTGTTCCTAGATTAATTAGCTCTTTGAATGCTCCTGGATGTACAGCATATGTCCAAAGAAAATGCAAACACTTACTGTTTGCCCTGTAGCAATCTGTTGACAAAATAGAAGCACTTAGCAGATATTGGACTCATGGCAGTTCTGTGTGAGATGGTCACAGGCTGCATACTGAATCATTCCTCTCTGGGAGTTTTGTCTTCAGTTCACTAGGAATAAAATGAAGCTTCATGAAAATGCTGCAAAAGTTAGAAACTGAAGTAGATAAGTAGCATTCATTTGAAAGATTTTGTCTCTATTCTTAAGGAAGCTTCCAAGGGAATTCCTTTTTTTTCTTTTAAGTCATTATTAATTCCCCCACCCTCAACTCAGCCTCTTGCCCTGGGCTCACTCAAACCACAATTGCCTCTGAAACTAAGAAAACTCTTGTGGTGTTTGAACTTGGGTGAAATTTGAGACCAATTCTTCTTCATTTGAGTTCATTTCTAAGATCTACTTTTTTGCCATTGTGTTGCTGGCTGACATACATATAGGGCATCATAGAATCATTTAAGTTGGAAAAGACCGTTGTGATCATTGAGTCCTATTCTAAATTCAGCTAAAAGGTGGCAATTTTCCTTGGTATTTACTACAGTCTTAAGGTGTAAGTGCCATCAGCACTTTGCTGACACAGCCTCTGTATAAGCCAAGTGGCAGTGGGGCTGTGACTTCATGGCAGTGAAGATGTGTGTGCTAGGGGCTGATCCCTGTCATCTGTACCTCAGTGTGTGCATCAGGATGAGTCAGAACTAATGCAAACTTCTGCTGCCTCTACAGATGTGCAACTGGCAATTCGACTGATTTTGGTTATCGGGGGAGGATTTTTGATTTTGGGCCTTCTGCCAATCGGTTGCTGTGCTATTTTGCAGAGAAGGTAAGTCTTAGAGCATGACCAGACCCAATTTATGAAGTACTGCCCCTAAATGGTGAAAATGGGGAGAACTGATTTTGTTTAAGTAGGTGAGGGGAGAAAAGCTTGTCAAAAAAAGGCAAGGAACTAACGTGCAAACACAAAAGATGAGATCTGTTTTGAAGCTACATGAAACAGAGTCAATTTGGCTTAAGGAAAAAATGTTTACTTAATGCCCCAGTACTCTTTCAAAAGAGCTGGTTAAAAAGGACTTGGGCTTAATCTTAACTTTACTTGCTTGGGAAGCTGCACATGAAACACGAAGGCAAGCTGCCTCCAGGATAGACCTGGAGATATGCAGGAAGACGCAGAAGGGAAGAACAAAGTAGCAGGCCTGAATAGAACAAGAAAGATGGGCTGTCAGTGTGCTTGGGAATTAATTATCTCTAAATGTAATTCTAATGTACAAGCATGAGGCTTTTGAATGTATAGGGCACATCACAGCCTCTTAGTTCTGTGCAAGCAGTTTAGTGTTTGATATTGTGAAGAATTTCAGCATGTGTGTATGTTCTTAAGATAATGGGAAAATGTAAGTTCCACGACATCAAAATCATTAAACTGGGATGGAAGGAATTAACGTAACTGTGCTTTATTTTCTAAGGTAGTAGTTCATATTGAATGGCTAGTGCTACAACTTGATAAATATGACAGAATTATCTTTTTAGTGAAGATTTTTTTTTTTGTTCTACTAAGATGTAGTAGTCTGTGTGGGATCATACACGTGCATGTATACACACTCATAGACTTTACTAATGTGGCTGCTTGGCAGATGGCTATTGATGTGGAGTTCCACATTTTGACAAAACCTGCTGTGAAAATCTCCACATTACATCTTACCCTGTGCTCAACAGCTGATGCTCAGCATACAGAGAGCTGCACTGAGTCATCCATGACTATGAAAACAGGAGGCAAAGAATCAACATGAAATTATCATAAATTTTCTGGAAAATGAATTAATATGTGTTCACTTCAAGAGAATTCACATTAATGTTTAAATGATTGTTTCTATGTTTTTTTCATAGACAGTGAAATTAGAAATATTGCCATTCTGCTATGATTTGGGGTTTTTGCTTTGTTTTTTAATGCAGTGATTAACCAGATGCTAAATGGTTTAAATTGCCAACATCATGTTATTTGAGTTCTAGGAAGGAAACAATCTTATCAAGCTTTGAGTTTTACCAGTTTTAGAGACAGTTGATAGAGGATATTGCTTTGTAAAGTATTCCTTTAATGCTCCCCAGTTGAGAGAGCTGGGGGCATTTAGCCTGAAGAGGAGAAGGCTCAGGGGAGACCTTATTGCTCTCTACAACTACCTGAAAGCCGGGTAGGGGTCAGTCTCTTCTCCCAAGTAACATTGTCCCAACAGGACAATGGAAATGGCCTCAAGCTGTGCCAGGTGAAGTTAGATTGGGTATTAGGAAAAATTTCTTCACCAGAAGGATTGTCAAGCATTGGAACAGGTTGCCCAGGAAAGTGGTTGAAGTCCAGCCCTGGAGTATTTAAAAGCCATGTAAAAGGTGAGATGAAATTCATGAAGAAAATGTAAGAGCTGGAAAAAGCATATTGAAATGCTTATCCTCACCTTAGTCTCTGTTCTAGAGGTGAACCTTGTGATGGCCCCTGAAATCAAATGTAGCTTTGTGAGTTTTTTCACTGGAGCTGGCATTTCATGGCTCAAGTCTACGTGACCTTCTCTAAATTTCTACTTTGGCAGTCAACCAATTTCAGCTGTTGTTTTAATATGTTGCAGTCCGTGTATCAATCCTTTACAAGGGATGAGCAAAAAAGTGCGGCAGATTGCCCGAGAAAGAAGAGAACGTGGTAAAGAGACTAACGATGACGAGGTTCATCGCCGTTTACTGGATTGACTTAAGAAAGGACAAAGAAAAGAAGGTAAACTAAACTTGAAATATTTTTTGTTCATTTGTTTAGGATAGTTTCATTAATTCTGTGTAGAATACTAAAGATATGCACTGCTAAATACCTACTGTCTCACACTCCAGTAGACATTGTCAAAAGGCAGAAGGTGATCAGGGATCACCTTCAGTTTCTGCTGTGGGAGAGGTAATGAGTTTGCAAGAATGTCATTGCTGTCCTGGGATGCTGACTGACATCAGAGCCATGGACAGCATTCCAGTCCTAGGGTAAAGCCCTCTACCATTTCGGTGTTCCTTATCCCATGTGCAGATGGTGTGGCATGGGAACGCGGAAAAGCAATGGGTTTGCTGCTTTCAGGAGGTGCAGAGGCATTTACAGACAATGAAAAAGCTGTCCTTCTGTATGGATAGGGGTGTTTTTCAGCTGATGCATCCACATAACTCCATATCCTGGCATTCTTCCTCAGTGCTGAGGAGCAATTGAGTACTGAAATAAATGTGATCTGAGAGAGAAATGCCTTTTGCTTCACATGAACATGCCAAACTATAGCCTACTAAAGGTCACAATGAAATAAAAAATTGTCAATGAGGTCATTAGACAAAAAGGACGTATTTCAGGGAGAGTATTGATTTGACAGAAATGTAAAGATGTCCCTAAATCTAGTCATGCTCATGTCTGGGGTTTTTTTCCCTTTAGTGTATAGGAACATCCACCTGATCTTGAGGGCCAAGCAGAAGACACCAGGATTATTTGACTGTCTCCTAGAAAATGACATGTTTTGTTTTAGTATTGAAGTAATACAGTGTTGTTAACCCTTGATAACACTATTGATTTGCTGCAATAAAAGTTTTTCATTCATAGTTCCTTGTGCTCATTCCATACCTCCTGTTCACAAAAAAACTAGTAACACTGAAAGGCCAACTGCTCATGGTAACCCCTGAATAATAAAGTCAGTGTTCTCTTAGTACTGTAGCATCCTTGTGGAGGGATATAAAGATATCAGTTATGTGCCCATCTCACTTTAGGGGTCAGCCTTAGAATAAGATTAAGGGAGTGTTGTCACTCTTTAAATCAGTAAGAGAGGCAAGTTTACTCTGTTTCAGTATTGGATGGCCACATAGCACAGTAGTGCTACTCTGAGGAGAACAACAATTCCTTATCAGGGTACAGATTTGGGAAATCTGTCGTTGGGCAATTGCTTTAAATATCTGCCTGGCAAAAATACAAAGTGCTCGAGGCAACTGTGGGAATGTTGTCTCTGGTATTGTTTCTTTCCATGGTATATCACTGCAACACAGAACACTTTTGGTCTTGAGATGACCTGTCTCCCAAGGTAGGTGATTCCAAAATGCAATTGCTTTCTATTTCTCTCTGGTGTAACCAAAAGAAAAGAAACAAACTTGTATCAGTTTTCAACAGCTGATTGCAAAGTAGCAGTGAGCACCAAAGAGAATGTCAGTAGAAATCTGTGTCATCCATATTGCAAACACTTGGCATTTTTCTTTGGGGCTGTGAGGTCCATGTAGCAGAATTTCCAGCTGGCAGGAGTGGAGCTTTGTTTCGAAGCTGGAGAGTAAATATTATGAGTGACTCTTAGAAACTCTGTACTTGCAGAATTCCCTATTTAATACATTTTTAGTTTTATCCATCCAAAAAAACCCCATAACTTAAAATCCAAGTGTAATGGGGGTGGAATATGCATATAGGCAATGTCATTAAGTTGTGGAAGTACTTACTGATGATCAGACATAATTATATCCAGGAGCTTTAAAGCCTGGTATTGCAGCCATTGCCAGAAGCATTTTACTACAGGTGATTTGGTTATAATTTTGTAAGCAAAAGTATTACAATATTTTTTATGTGGAGCAGCAGAATGATGGAAACTGAATAGGGCTGTGTTTGCCTTCCAGATCTGTTGTGTGTTTGCTCTTTCTTCATGTTATTTTTATGAATGGTGAAATATGTCTGTAGACATTTTGATGAAGAGAAAAACAGTTTCCTGCTCCATGAATTTAGTTGCACTGTCATGGCTGAACTGTGCCTGTGACAAACCACAGAGAACCTCATGGCTGGTGATTGTGGAGAGCAAGAAAGTTAGACTTTCATGTGGTGCTTCAGGATTTTGATTTGAAGGGTAATAAATTCCTTCTGCCTCCATGTCACTGACAGCACAACTGCTCTCAATGTCACATAACATCCTGACAAAGGGACGCACACCGATAAAACAACCGTGTTTAACAGTGAGCAATCAATGCATCTGCAGTAACTGTGTCTGGCAGCACCAGGACAAGATGAGCATAAGCAAAATGCATGTTCTGTAAGAGGAGGAGGGGTGAGGAAAAAGTCACAGCCAGGGTTATGCTCCTCTTAGTGGGACAGCAGTCAAGAGCACGGGGCATGGACTTGGGCCCTGTCCTCTTCCATGTAGCAACTTTGTTGTAAAAATGGTCCAAAAAGATGGAAGTTTTGGGTTTCAGTTGAAGAAGACAAAAGCTCTGATTTCACATTTTAATTTCTGCATTTGCTTGACAATGCATTGAATCAATAGCTGTCAAGCCATGGGTTTTGCATAAATAACTGCTACCTGTGCCTAAAATGTCATAATAACTATTTCATTATTATTGAAGGTCAATATTGCCACCTTCGGGTCAAATCACAGATATTCACAGGCTTGCATGTGATGTAAACTGTACTGACATTGTCACATAAAGGTGGGTCTTTTGATCAGCTGATCTGCTGCTTACTGCCACTAGTGACTATTCAGATCCCTTGGATAATAATTATTTGGCCGTTTGGGTTTGTGCTCCTGGATTTTAGGATTCTACAGAATAATTTCAGGATGGAGTTACCCCACATCTAGTTGGAATATGTCTTTTCCCCAGTGCTGGTCACGATGCACATTGCTGAGCTAAAGTCAACCTTCTTTTGTCCTTTCTGTCCCTTCCAAGACCAATATTAAGGTCCAGGGCAGCTACAAGAAGGTCCAAGCATTTTTACCAGGCTCCTCACAGTGCCTCTGTGCCTTGCAAAGAGGCTGCTGAGCGCTGGGTGCGGTCCCAGGTCTGCAGAAAACCCCTGGCCCCTTCCCGGCCGGGGAGAGGGAGGGACAGCGCCAGTGCTACAACCAGCCCCCACAAGGTGGTGCTGCAGGAAAGCATTTCCCCTCCCTGGGTTTGTCTCCTGGAGAACCTTATTGATTTCTGCCTTTTAAAATCTGATTCGTCAAGTCACAAAAAGGCAGACGGTGTACAATAGAGCGATGGTCACTCAGTAAAAAAGACAACATAATACAGCATATGATGACAAGGCTTTAGAAGACTTACCAGATATACAAACCACTGCTTGTGGCTTTAACTCTGTTCTCTCCCCTATTGAACTGATACAGAGTGAAACAAAAGAGCTCTCAGTGGAACATCCCTCTTTATCTTCACAAAGATTAAATAAATTCAAGGCTAAACAACTTGTCCCAATGCACAATAGCTGTGTCCAGGAGTGGGTGCTGCTGCCCCAGAGGTGGGAGCTGTGGTAGGGCATCCACAGCAGGACAGCTTTGCAGCTCATCACTCAGAGCCTGCACCAAGCCTAATGGCAGAGGGTTTGTCTCACTTGCTGTTCCCTCTGGCACCTAACCCACACCTTCAAACACGGCCTGTGAGATGAAGAGACAGAGTTGAGAGGATTTTTTAGAAAGCTTTAGAGCGATATGAAATGACTGCATGACACTGTGGGCGATTGTGGCAATATCTGGTACTTCTCTGCATCTGACCTTTAGAAAGCTTTCAAAGTCACAAGAACTTGAAAAATAAATACAGTGAAATGAAACCCAAGTTTCACACTACAGAGTTAGAGGGAGAGAGTAGATAAAAAACAAAGCCAAATACAAATTTGTATTCAAGCAAAATCTCAGTGACTGGGAAATATTCCTTATATTTTTGAAGGCTTGAGGTTCAGTTCTGAAGCCTATTTTACCCAGCTGAAATTTATGCAATGCCAGATAGTGCAGACATCAGAGCAGAGTGTACTTTGTGGCTCAACAAATATTTTCCAAGCTTGTCTCTGTGTAAGGGATATAATTTTAAAATGTTACGGTTCCTCTGATCCCTGCTGACCCAGTCTTGGATGCACAGCTAAAATGAAGTGTAAAGGTCTCACTGGAAAAGTGTTCTATGTTCTCCTGCAAGGTCCTAGAGGAGCAACTGGTTCTATCCAACTCAATTTTGCCTCTTATGTTTGTGCTCCAAAACTTTTTTGTTCTTACAAAACACTGGGGGGGAAAAAAAGGCTTAAAAAAATGGTTTCTGCCAGATGAAAGGGGAAAACTGCCCACAGCTGTACTGTTCTAGCCTTCTCAGTTTCATTGTAGTGCTTCCCAGGGCCTTCACAAAAGGCGTGTTTCTTCCTGCACTGCTTCCTCACAGCATCCACTACCCGACGTGTGTGTCCCATCCAGCAGATAAATCTTTGAGCCCGTGTGTGCGTGTGTGTGTGTTCTGTTCTGTGTACACGTAAGTGGAACAGAACTTCACTCTGCAGCAGCTGTTCCTCTGTAGTGTGAACCACCATCAATGGCTCTGTGGTTTTGGTTGTGTCCGCTGACACAGCGTGGGAAGGGTGATGGCGATTCTCCAAAGAGCCGCCCTCTGCTGGGCAATGGGGCTGTGGGTGCTGCAATCCTGCTGCATCAACCTCCCTGCTTTGCAGGTGTGTGATTTTTCAGTCTGTAAGGCTAAAGCTGTGCAATATTCCACCTGTGGTTATCAGCCGTGTTGAAGTGAAAGGATTAAAACAACTTGCCTTTAGACAAGGAATTTTCTGATGCATCTGCTTGGCCTGCCATTTAGCACTACACTCTTGTCCAGGCTCCTGTTAAGGTTTTCACTGACTCTCCAAGCTTTAAATATTTCCTTATTGAAGGTACTTGATCCAGCACTCACAGGACCTAAATGTGGGATGGAGAAACTAAGCCAACAAAAAGGAGAGATAACATCCTGTGCTTAGGACTTAGGGCACAGCTAGGGGACCCAGGGAGATAATACATAGCTATAAAATGCTCTTGCATACATTTCCTGATGGGAAAGCCCTGCTTCGGTTAAATGCACCAGGTAGGGAGCAGCATTGCCAAAAGGCAATTTCTTCAATTAAACATGGCCTTACAAATTGCATGTGGTTGGCTGTGTGATGAGCCTTTTCCCATCATCTTCAGGTAAGGATGGGGAAAAGTTCCTTCCCCTTCCTAACACTGGGTCCATTGATAATTGATACTTCAAGTTATATTTCTCAGGTACCAAACCTATAACTTTAAAGAATGACAGAGCTCAGTTTGAAGGGAGGAGCTCTGACGGTCTCTATGAACAACTGTCAGAAGCAAGGAAACCTGAGAGCCTGGGGGAAAACAGTTATTGGGGTGCTGTTATTTTGATGTCACAGTGGGTGACCCAGAGCAAGCTTTTGAGTAGTGGCTAAGCAGGGGAAATTACTGTTATGGTGGCCCTCATTCATAACAGTCTTAGAATGCTATGAAATGAATGTGAAACATCTGGGGTCGGGACACATCAACTAAAGACCAGACTGTGCAAACTGGAAAGAAAGAGAAAGAAGTTCGTGAGAAAAACCACCTTGAGAAAAATTGCCTGAAAGATTTTACCAGAATGCAACAGAATGATATTCCTATTTTGCTTTTGCGATTTATTTTTGTTACATGTGAACCCACTAAAAGTCTGTCACAGCAACTGCTACAAGCAGTTATTATTTTATCCATAGGCTTGGTTCGTTGTTGGTTTGGGGTTTGTTTGTTTTTTTAAACATAACTACAATTAATTATAACTGCTCAGCACAGCTAGAAAACAAAAGGTTAACAGCAAATTCTGTTTTACTGGTTAAAGATGCTACTGTAGCAGCATTTGCTCAAATGGTTGTTTTACACATGCAGTGGCATCATCCAGTTTAAATCCTGCTGTGTTTCTTTGCCGACAACTGCTAGTGAACATTTGCCCACCTTCCCTGCTGCTGAGTAGTATCAGGATTAGATGCAGGGAGGCGAACAGGCTTACAACTTCATCTGTTGGCACCACAGGAATGCAGGAGCCGAACAGCATGGCAATAGGGAAAACTTTCAAAATCATCAATTTTAAGGTCTTGCCTCAAAATTACTATTTCCTAGCTGGGGGGAGGTGGGGGCGGGGGATGAGGATAGCTTTCCCTAAATGTGCAAGGGAAAAGAAAAAAGCAGCAAGAAGAAATTTTTTTCTCAGATAAAGACATGACAGGCATTTATTTATTATCCAACCTAGCAGGCAGGTGAATGTCTGCAGAACTGAAGTGGGAAGTAGATTTTGACATGGGAGGAGTGCCTGTCAAGGAAACACTGATCTTATCCTGCTCTGTTGGGAATAAAAATTTAGGGAGCTTTAGTATGTCTTGAACTTTTTTAAGATGATAGATAGCTTGCAGCAACAGGCATTTTCCTCCCCTCACCAAAGGAAGCCACTTTTCCCTCAGTACTTAGCAAAAGTCTCTTTGAATGACATGATTATAGAGAATCACATTCTGAGCAAAGAGCCTGGTAGAGACAGACAGCTGGGTTTTCTGAGCATTTATATTAGCCTTTCCCTGTGCTTAAAAAGAGCTGAATCCCACACATTTCTTACCTTTAAAGCTGTCTGACCTTTCCAACCACTTGTCTGTGCTTACGGGCAGAGCAGGAATCTAATGTGCCAAATGGCCAAAAGGCAGGAAAAGGTGGCACCGTTCTTTCCATTGAGTTCCTCTGCTGGAAACCCTCAGTGTGCTGGTTAGAGGCAAACGTGTTGTGGCAATGGATGAGCTGCACTGCAGCCCCTTTCCCAGCAGAGCTTTCCCAGCTGGCTGGCAGCAGGCAGCTGAGCTGGGAAGTGGGGGAGCCAGCAGATATTGCTTTTTAACTGTAAGCATGGCTTTAATGGTTCCTCGTAAGTTTTTAAAGTAGCAGAGTACAGAGTTAAACAAAACACATCCTCTCTTTTCTCGTTGTTTGCTCTCTGTAAACACATGGCAGGCATCTCTGTTATTAACTTTGAATTTGGGTCCCCTGTGATTTCTCTGATGGTAGCAATACCTGTTCTTTATAGTTGCTGTAGGATTTCACCTCCTCTGCTCAAACAATGCTCAGTTATGGCACCAAACAGTCAGCTTAAATTGTGCAGTAGCAACTACAAAGTAATTAGATTTTTTTTTCCAGATTAAAATAGATGGTGACAAACTAGTCTGACAGCTCCAAAGCAGCTGTTATGATCTGCAGTAACAGTGATGTGCATTAAAGACCTCTTGACCACGTATTTATGCAATAGACCTAATAACTCTAAATGAGCTGTTACAATCTATCAGTTAATATATACTGTTAAGAATGCCAGGATAAACCCAAAGAAATTATTGTTACCTACTGCAGCAATTTTCATATTCTTATACTTCAATAAACATTTTTTTCTTAGAACAATCACTTTTCTATTTGCTTAATGCCATTAATAAGAAGCACACAGCCAATACTGAATGACATGCTTTGAGTTAGGGAAGTCTGCAGAAAACACTATAGCAAGTTAAAGTTGTTACTGTGTAAATCTCACATTTGGGCAATTATTTGGAACAGCAGCAAGAGGCATAACAAATAACTGAATTTTCCTTGTTTTCTGATTGTATCCTTTCCCATCCAGAGGATTGTTCACTTTGCTGTGATCTCCTCCTTGTCTGATGCTCATGGCAGGATGTTCTGGTCCCAGCACCAGTATTAGTGCTAGTACTAATGAGTAGTACAGCTACTCTGACATTTACCTGCTCCAGGTGTTTTGCTGTTTCAGCACTACTTCTAGTTTTAGAGCTGATCTGGTGCTACCTGTAAAACCACTCCTTTGTGTTTCCAAACGTATCCATCATGTGCCCCTATCAGTAAAATATTTTTGAGCCTGTACCCTCACTGCTGTACTAATATATTATGTACCCTATAAAACACACAAACAAAATTTTAAAAGGGTGAGATAAAGAGGGAATAAACACTGAGGGTTTTTCCTTTTCATTTTAATGGTGTAAAAAATAACTTCTTCCTCCCAGTGGATTGTCTTGAGTGCACACACCCCACTTATGAGACCATTGCTTTAATGTAGTGCAAGGACAGACCTCACTCTCCTTTATTTAAATATAATCTGTGCTTTAATTCTTGGTTCTCCCCACACAGACATCCCAGTCATATAGGAAATAATGACCAATGAGTGGTTAAATGGTTTTTTGCTTCCCCATTCTCTCTTCACCTTGTTATTAAGCCTGTTACAGATACAGCAACGTAAAGATTATATGAACAAGATGGATAGATCATAATTGTTCCTGGTACGTCATGCAGTCAGACTGCTTTAGTAAGCCCCTGTAATCTGCAGTGAAATTTGGGTTTACTCATTGTTACAGGGTAGGAAAGGCGTTCTCTAGTCCTGGCCTGAAGTTGCATATGCAGTCAGCTGCAGAATCTCATTCTTTGCTCCTCCCTTTCTTTATTCTAGGAGAATTTGCTCCTGGTTCCCAGTTGATGGGAATGGCAGGTGCCTGAGCCGGGTCACAGCTGGCAGGCACCACACATCCCTCCAGCCAATGCCTTCCACACCCACACCTGGCTGATCGGTGTCTTCCAGGGTCTGAGCTAGATGATCACCAAACATTAACCTCCTCCCAGCTGCCACCTCCCTGAGCTCAGAGACCCCAGGGAAATGAAAGTACTCGAACACTTCAGTGGCCAGTGGTTTATGTCACAGGCTAAAGTGAAGAGAGGTAGAGCTTCCTCTATAGCCAAGGCTTCTGAAGTGGCGAAGCTGCTCAGACCTGTTTTACTCATATTGACTTCTGTTGAGCAAGAGGAGAGTTCTGCCAATCTGCCTGAATTTAGCCTCAGAGAAAAGAGTAATTATTTTTTTATTCATTCAGACAACCAGCTGAAAAGGGTTTTGTCTCCTTTCAGGTTTGATTGTCTTCCTACAAATGCTATGGACCTGTTGACAGCAGAATAGGCAAACCTACTATTAGTAGATTTCTCTGTGTTTGTGATGGGCTCCTCCTTGTCTTTGAAGGTATGCTGGTTACATAAAAGTATTCTTGGAAGTAGGGGTTTTAAGAAACAGCTGGGAGGAAGAGATTGAGATTGCTGCTGCCTGGAAAACGTTTGCCAGCAGCCTCATCTGAGCCAGGTGAAGGTGATGAACCTGATGATTAGGCTGCTGCACCTGAGTGAAAAGAAGGTAAAGAACAAGATGGGAGAGGAGAAGCAGCATGGATTGTGCAGGAGTGGTAAGGTAAGACCAGTGACGTGAGGTGATGGTGTTGAAGAGTATGTTCAGCACAGGTAGCTCAGGGTGAGCTGTTACTGTGCTGTGAATAAATTGCTTTATGAAGGAAACATCTGAGGTTCTGCTCTGGGAAAGTTGGGACTGAGCCAGAGAGGCAGCCTTGTGAGACTGTGAGTGTGGGGTGTGTGGGGAGCCAAGCAGGACCCTTTGGGTCACTGGAGCCCCCACTGCAAAGGGGCTTTGGCCCCAGCAGGGACAGTCTGGGGTGGTGTGAGTGTGGCTGACAGAGTCTCATCAATGGTCACACTAGGAAGTTCCCTCACTGGTGGCCAAGATAAGAGGAGCAAAAGGAATTGCTGTAGGGAGTTGATAGCACTGCTTTTCTCTCAGTCTCCTGCAGTTTGAAAGCTATGTTTAGGATCTGTAGGAGTGGGTGTAGTGTGGCTGGTGAAAAGGGGAGAGAATAGGGCTGGTTCTTCTGCTCAGTGATTAGACTGGGAGGAGAAGGAAAGTAAACTGAATGAGCTTATATTGCCTGGCTCAGCCATGTACTTCCCTATGATGTCTTTATTATTCATAATGTAGCTTGTTACTTGCTTTGTACCTTTCACAGAGAGGAAAGGGCAGCTTAATTGGTGTCAGCTGGTTTGTGTGGCCTCCTTGACAGAGCAACAGTGGGAATGAAATTAACCTTTGGTGGGAAGAGTGAGATAACTCCACCTTACCCCCATCTTCAGAAAGATGTATCCAAGGAAGAGCTGTACCCCAAGTACAGAGGGTGAACTGCTGAGGGGTTGGCTCGTGTGTGGGGTAAATCTCTGGGAGGAGGGATCCCTTGGTTTGTTTGTGTGGAGAGGTGGAGTGTTCAGCTCTCTCGTGGCTAAAAGGAGAGTGTTGGTTGTGCATCTAGAGAGCAACAAGCAGATTTGAGGCTGCTTAGAGTTCTGCTCCTGGTTTCCTTGTGTCCATCTGTGAGCTCTGTGATGTACCAGTTTGTGGCTACAGCAAACTGGGATTGGGGAAGTCAGCTGTTCTCATTCAATTTGTTTCCTTAAGTGGCCTTCCAAGATACCTGGTACCTTCTCGATTGTGACTTGGCATGAAAATCTATTAAGGGGACATCTGAGAAGGTGTGATATGAGGAGAAAACGAAATATTTATGTTTTTATCATAATCCAAGCAAAAATAATAGATGGTAGATAAAGGTTTGTGACTATCTATTTCTGCCTTTAGTCATTAGAATCATAGATTCTAACTAACATCAGTCCCTTTGTTTAAAAAGATGAGGCCTGGGCTCTGAGGCTGTGAGGGTCTGCCTTCAAACCATGCAGACCACTTGACCAGTATCATCCTGAAGTATTAAATTCAGCAACAGGGTATGTCTTTCATCTAGCTGGGAGATGGGTTTGTAAAGATTATATTTACATATGATTTCACAGGAAAATAAAACGTCGACCATCAAAGCTGTTGCAGTTAGGGTTTGGCTCTCAATCCAAAATATTTATGAATTGACACTGATGTTGTAAGTCTCTAATGAAACATTCATTCACAATAACTAAAAAAAAATGCAGTTTACAGAAGAAGTAAGTTATGAAGAAATCAAATTTCACATAAGAAACTCTGGAAAACAAAACCATGAATGAGAAAACATACTATTTAGAGCCCAGATGGCTGCATAAAATAAATAGCCATTTCCTCAGTGGAAGCATAGGCAATTTGGCTGTGTGAAGCTACGATTCCAGCAGAGATCCTTGAAACAGATGTTAATATTGCTTGTGCATAGAAACTTTACTAAAATGCAAGATGTTCAGGTAACATGAATGTAATAAATGACGACCTCAGATTTCTTTGTCTGTAGGAGATATGCACTTAAAGCCATAAACTGACAGTTGTAGAGCCTGGAATGTAAATATCTGTATGTGTGTTACGATGAGCTTATGCATGTGGCTGCCTAGGAAGTGTGAGACATTTTGGTAGTTTTCTTTTTGCTGTAACTGGGAGTCCAGTGAAGAATTTTTAAACCAATCAGAAAAATTAATAAAAAATTTGAGGTGACCTGTCCAACGATCAGTGGGCAGTGGTTGAGGTCTGACAACAGGTTCTTTCCCCACTTCCGCTGTTTGAAAATACATCCAGCAGGAGACATTCTGAGGAGAAGGCTTTGCACAACCACCACTGGTCAGAGCACATACCTAGACTGAGAGATCAGCATTCATTTCTTGCTCAGGCTGAGGTGACTCACCTCCCACCAGGGTATTTCAAAATTTCTAGGGGCTGTGAGATTTCCAGGGAAATCTGCCATCTCCACAGCTGTGCTGAGAATTTGATGAGGCAACACTGGAGTTCATTGCAGTGGGGTCGGCATTAGTGGTGGTGTTGTTAAAATGTAGCCTTCTCCAAGGTTGAGTCAGTAAGAATTAAGCATTCCTGGATGTGAAGAAAACATTGTGTATGCAGGAAGCCATGGCATCCGTGTCAGTAGCTTGGTATGCTCATTCTCCTGGATGTCCCAGGCTTTCTTTTAACCTCCCAAGATTTGGGCTGATCTCAGTCCCTGGGGCATAGCCAATGCAAAGCACATAGCAGTTCTCTGGGTGAGACAAGAGATTTCCCTCTCTCCTCAAAAAGAATAATATGAAGTGATAGATCCAAATTTTGATTCTTTTATACTGGAACAATTTTAGTAGAAGGAAACTTTGTCCTTACTGTGTGGTGCAGAGCAACAGATTTGTTACTCAAATGTGTTTACTGACTTTGAGATACCCTAGTAACTCCCACACCAAACTAAATTAATTTATAGAGTATTTTCTCTCTTTCCTATTTATAAAGATTAAGAGTGAAAGGAGCTTGATACTTGGAGAGCTGAAGAATATGAAAGCCATTGCAAGGGCTTTGATAGCATGTGGCAGAGAGCTACTGCTGTCTCTGCTGGATGGTGCTGGAACTGCTCAACTTAGAACCATGTCCTCAATTGTTTGTGTTGAGCAGCCTCTCCCCTGAACACACAGTGGACCCGTGGTCTCATAAGAAAGGGGGTTCTGGAATGTCTCCCCAGCCTTGCAGCCGAATTCTGAGCTATCTTGTTGTTCAGCTCAGTGTCACAAGTGAGTTCTGAGAGGATAGCACTTATTGAACAGTAAAAAAACCTCTGTCTTCCAAGGCTTAGTGTCTCTTGGTCAGAGCAGGGGAATGGAAGTAGAGCATCATAATTCCGAATCCTTAATCATTCCCTTGGCCTCTGTCCTTCTGAGTAGCTCCATCTCTGCTACATTTTTCCCATCTGTAATAACAGACATATGCCTGTGCAGGAAACTGATATCTTCAGCTAAAAGTCTAGTATAAAATATACATTTTCTAAGAAAGCATTGGAAATCTTTCAAAAAAGAAATAGCTTTACTTTATGCTAAATTGCAGTGCCTCTTCTGTCACATGATACTGCTTTTCCAACACACCTAAGTCAGCTGAGTCAACAAGCTAAACACTGCACATCTCAGTATTAATTTCAGCAATCTTGACACCTCTATATCGTAGTGTTACACTTCTTAGCTCAGCTGTCAGCATGCAGTGAATGTGGTGGTACTGTCAGCCCACACAGAACAGGGCTTAGTATCACAAGGAGAGTGTTTTGTAGGCTCCATTTTCATATGCTTTCTACACTTACAGTAACAGTGGGCTGGGTTTACCAGGGTTATAAATTAATGTCTAATGCTAATACTGTAATAAACAAGCATGAGTTTGCTGATTCTTCCTCTCTAAAGAATCCCTTTGTTTGATACAGAACCAAAAGGTCTGAAGTAATTTCTTCAGTTCCAGAGGAAATGCACATCTATTGGTAACTCTTACAACAGGGACACCTGTTAGTCTGACCAATGAGACAATAGAATCAGACTCAAATTGCTTTATTCAGTAAAGATAAGTAGATAAAATCATGGAAAATAAAATAAAGTGAATTCTTGCTGTGTTCACAGCTGTTTTATGGAATTGGCTCTCTCATGACAGCCACAGCTGTTCCACCCTGCCTGCAGCACCCACAGCAGCAGCTGGGAGGGGGCTCTGGAGTTGCAGCAAGGCTTGTCCTAAGCAGCCAGGGCTGCCTGCAGAAGTGACCTTAATTAGAATGTGTGTCTACAACCAGAGCAAGCTACTGAGCATTGTGACCAACACCGTGCTGGTGCCTGTTTTATTGGAAGCTCAGCTGAGGGCTTGGTGTGCAAGTTGCTGTTCGGTGGCAGCCGCTGTCTCTCAGGTCTGTGTTCTGCCCTTAATAACATCAATACACTGCCTTGCCACCAGTGAGCGTGTGGCCTTACAGTTTGGTAGAGCTTTGTAATCCAGCCTGTTCTTGATGCACAAGTGTCACTGGCATCTTGGGTTTGCCATACGGGCCCACACCTTCACAGGTCCAGTGAGTTGTGTTAGACAGGGATCCAGTTCTCCAGTCTGTGAGTGTGGTCAGTAGTTAAACATACACAGCTTTTTTCATCCCTGTCCTCCCTTGGCTTTTACTTTGGAACTCCTCCGTCAGCTTATGCCGCACACAAAAGCTCTCAATTTGCCATTTCTAAATGTGAATAATAAACACCCCTATTCTCTCAGGGAAATTGTGAAAATAAGTCAATTAGTGTATTGGAGATGGTTTGGTACTGCATTTGAAAACACAGGAATAATGCTGGATTTAGAACTTGGTCTAAATTGTATGCAAAAAGTAAGGCTCTAGACCAGTAATGAACAGTGACAGCAGGAGAAATTATTGAATCGTTGCTCATTTAGTGAGGGTGGTTCCTGCTGTGCACTGGATGAAATTGGCCCTGTGGGGAAAATAGAAAGACTAGGATAATTCTTAGAAAAAGAGGAATGACTTATGGTTGCAGAAACAAGCTTAAATTTAGCATTTCCTCACTCTTGAGTGATAAGTGTGGCCATCCAAAGACATTTCAGAAAATGGCGTGTGGGTATTTGATTGGGATGTTTTCCTAGCTCTTGAAAGAGAATTGAATATAAAGCAATTCTGTCCTGAGGCATTGTTCTAATACCTACTGGAGCCATCAGGTGATTGAAAGTGCTGAAATGCCTAAATCCAGAGGTCACTCTCACTTCAGCTTAGAGAAGCCGCCCAGATGGTCTTCTCTCACCCTCTGAATGGGGAAATATGAGCTTTGTGACAAGCAAATGGACCTTCTAACCTGGTGAATGAGGGAGCCCACTAGACCACTGGAAGTCACTAGACCTGGATGGACAGTCAGCAGAGTCCCCATCCAGGTTCTTTCTCACTTTTAGCTTGGTGCAATCAAGGAATGAAGATGAAAGGCTTTAGCCATCCTTTGATGAATTCATTGGTTTGTGGAAAATAGAATGGATTATAACTTCCTAAATACCCGTGGCTTTTCATAGGGACAGCATGAAGCAAACTTCTCTCAAATTTCAAACCTTTTCCAACGTGTTTTCTGGAATGGATTCATTTTGGGGTTTTTTTAATGTTCAAGGAGCAATTGCTAGAATTATTTTTTTTTACAAAGATTAAATACTTTATTTCCCTTTTCTTCATCCTTGGACAATGTAGAAATGCTTTGGCTGAAATTCTCTAAAATGCCCATTGTGAAAACTTCAGCCCAAATAGTTATAATTGAGATAAATTGTAAACAATGAAATGCAGGATCTTCTAATGAGAGGTATCAAGGAATATTAATAATAATATTTCCAGCCAAGCCTGTAAGAATTCATGATAGGATATTTAAGGTAAAGAGATGCAAGTGCAAAATGAAGCAAATGTATGTACTCATCTCTTACATTTTAATGGAACTAATTAATGAGGCTGGCATGCTTTTGAAAATGTTTTAATTTATTCTTTGATTAAAAAGTAGAAGTCTCTCATTAGTACAGAAATATCTTTTCTGAGTTACACTTTTGGAGTGTATAAAACAGATCAGTGCTGATATAAACTGAGAATTTCAAAATTATTGTTTACATTGCATACTATTTCTGCATCATTCATTGTGGATTTACATCATAATTAGTTTGCTCTGTTTTCCCTGCAGTAAGCTTGACTTGAAACGGGAAACTGTTCTGGATTTAACTGTTGCACCTGATTGCTTTTTTGCTTTCAGACATTGGCCATAAAGCATGTATGTTATTTTTTATTTCTATGAGAAGGAGGAAAAAAACCCTGCTTCTGAATTTGATTTATTAAATTACTTCAATTTTGCTCAGTTTTAGGTAAAGTGACCTTTACATTTGTAGAATGGTATTTTGATTATAAAACACCGCTTTGACTAGCTTACAATTTTTTTTCTTTTTGCACATACCTTAATTATATTATTCCCCTGCAGACCTCATTTGGGGAGAAAAGATCTAGTGTAGTAGTTCCTCTTTAATGCCATGTTCTGTAATTAGTATCCTCCTTCTACTTACTCATGGTTTTGATAAAACGTTAATTGGTATTAAATACTGTGAGTGTGTGTGTGTAGGTGGGGGATGTTCCATGGCTGAAGCTGCATCCATGGCAGTAACAAGGGCTGGCTCCAGATGGGGAGTGCAGTTGCACCTTTGGATAAATGCAAAATTCTGATACTTCTCTGCCGTGTATTAATGGATGAAATTCTCCCCAGGCTAGAGGGTTTATGAGGACTTGACTTTACTAAAACATCCTTGAGCTAAAGCTAAAACCCTGCCAGCTTTCAAGAATTTCGTGTAGAAAATAAAAAATGTGAATGTGCTGTCTTGGCAGAGAGCAGCCCTTGTAGGTCCTGCACCAGCCCCCTGCCCTCTGGCAGGTTGTCCTTAACCCATGGCTGGATCGGGGCTCTCCTGGGTCCTGCTCTGCTGTCCTGGGTCCTGCCCAGCTGTCCCAGCCCTTCTCCCACCCCCCTCACCTTTCCTTCACCCCTGAGGTGAGCAAAGCAGCAGGGGAGGGAGATGGGGGTGCAGACTGAAGGGTTCCTGCTTTCTGCTGCCTGCCCAGAATCTGTGTGGTTATGGGTGTCCGTGATTAATTGAAGGAGCCAATTAAAGTATAAAAAAAATAATTATTATTAGCAAGCGATAACAGAGCAAACAGCGCTGGGCGGCTCAGAGAGACCATGCTCTGCCAAAAGCTCACGCCATACTGAGGAAAAATCTCTTTATTTATACAATTGTTAACTCTTGTGTATGTGAGCCGGTTATCTTCAGCGTTGTGTATGTGTCTCTGCTGACAATTACCAGGTGGTCGTAAATTGCCTTTTGGAGGTCCTTGAAGTTGTTTTTAGGTGATGGATGTTTTCCTTCGAGTGTAAATTGTCAGGATGTAAGGATTACCCTTTAACTCCTTCATGACGTGTGTGGTGTTCTCCCTTGTATTTCTTGCAGCGGAGTGAGGACGAGGATGGTGTGGCCACCCCTTAGAGAGCGCTGAGCTCAACCCCAGAGAGCTGGAACTGCTGCAAACTGAGCAGTGCCTTGGTGCTTTCAGGCCACCCTTTTTCTGCTACAGAAAGTCCAGACTCCGAAGCGAAGTTGCTGCCTTCCCCACCCTCACTTACCCCTGTTTTGGGCTGGGATGTGGGTTTGCAACAAGAAGGGAAGATTTTCCTTCTAGAAAGGCAGGATAAGATCCGGAGCATCTTGTAGGCTAAGTAGAACAGATGGGAAGCATACTGCTCTGCCCTCCTCAGCAGGTTAGAATCTGGCAGTTTGTGTGTGAGATTTAATGTGGATATGAATAAATAATAGAGGGAAGGGGAAGAAATATTTGCTCAAATCGGAGTTTACAGAATGATATGCTCTGCTGATAAATCAGTCCAAAAATACCTCCTTGTCGAGACTCATTTTTCAGCCCCTTTGACAGCAGCCAGTGCCCCAATTTGGAGGGTTCTCTGTGGATTTCATTCCCACTATGCCTTCCTGTCCCAGCAATCTTCCATCTCGCAGTTTTGCTAATACAGACCTCTTCCTCATATGAGGAAAATAGATTAGCAATTTAGAAAGGCTGACCAGAGACAACTCATCAAAGAAGAGTCCAGAGCTGCGTGAGTGGCAGCACTCTCCTACAAATTCTATAAATACTTGGTGTCACCCCATGCACATCTTCCTTGGATTTTGCATTTATTTCTCCCTACATTATACACCAACATGGGTAGCAAAATATGAAAAAGAGGAGACAGCAGAGATTAGGGGCTGGAAACATTTTCACAGCAGTATCTTGTCAGCTTTCCAGCACACTCTGACTTATCGAGATCCAAACACTCACAGCTGGTGCATATTTTAATGCCAAATGACTGGCATGGCTGAAATTGGAATTCACAGTCTCTCAATGCACCGTACTGGCGCATTTAGTCAGCACATTGCTTTTGTGTGACTCTTTTAAAGTTAAGTTACATTTCAATGAGGGTATTTTTATGAGGCGCTGTGAACTTGCATGGAAGAGTGTGTGGCTTGGTGTGCCAAGTGGCTCTATGTCTGATTAAAATTAGAAGTAAAACAACATGAAAAACCCTTCTAATTTACTGCCCTAAAATTGTCAATTAGAGCAGTGCCAAGCAGTCTGGCACGAGCTCCAGTTCTTCCAAAAGGCAGAACAGCAGTGCCAACTCTGAAGCAAGGGGAAGAGGAGGAAATATTTGTCAACTCTATCCAATAACTGGTCAACTAATAATTGGGCAGTAAATTCTCCAGCCTGAGTTGCTTGGCTGTAGGTTGGAACAATGCCTGTTTTGGGGGATGGAGGAAGTTGGGGTTTGCTTTTTTTGAGTTGGACTGGTTTTTCTGTGGGTTTTTGGTTCAGTTTGGTGTTTTCTTAGTTACGTAATTTTTTCATCAGTGCATTTTCTTTCATTGGAATTGTGATGGGTTGCTCTGTAACTCAGTGCCGAGCTGCATCTTCCACGCTGCTGTATTTCCTGAACAGCTCAGTTGTTTGCATTGTCTGTGATATTTGAAATAGTCACCAATTTCTTACTGTGACACTAGAGGGAAGGTTTGGGGACAAGCTGCTTCGGCAGTGGCTCCTATATGTCCATCCTCTGCAATTCGGTGGCCAGCAACATGAATTGTGGCCTGTAGGAAGATCTTACCTTGATTTTGAGCCCCTGAATACAGAGAAGAGGCCACTGTGGGGTAATGGCCATGGCGGGTCCTCCAGCACAACTATGGAGGGGTTTTGGCTGCAGGGGTCTCCTTTGGGATCAGCTTTCTAACAGTATTGCTGGAAGGGGTTGTGTCACACAATGATGTGGTGTTTGGGAATAGGCTCTCAAAGACTAAGAAGGTCCCAAACACTGTCTAAATTATTCTAGAGACATGGAGGAACTCAGATTTTTTTCATTAAAATTTTTGCTAAACTACAAGATTAATTGAATCCAATTCAATTCAATGGAAGCAAGATCCCAGTATGAGAGATGTTTTTGAAGTCTCCAAAACTACAAGAGTTTTCATTTTTTTCATGTGATCCATATGTTTGCAAACAATTACCATGCTTGATTAATTTGACACAGAGGGAGGCAACAGATCAGCCAGTACATCTATTATAACCCAGATTGTGTGGGACTTTATTTTGTGACCTGCTTTCTCTGCGTTTTTTTTTTTTTCTATTTTTTCCCCATCCTAGATTTTGGGTTATCTTAATGACTGCAATAGATTCAGACTTTAGGGATGAACAAAATAAAATATACTATATGTGCTAATGTTAAAAATGGGTTAACTTGACAAAAATCTTAGCAAAATTGTGGGAGCTGGGGTGGTGGATGGAACCACAATACAGAATGTAAATTGTCACTCTGTCAAGAATAGTGTTTAGCCTGGGCAGTTATTGAAGAACATGTGGAAAACAAAATGAGCAACAGGTGGCACAGGACACAAAGAGGAACGTCAGAGGTATCCAGGCCAACACGCTCACATGCTGCGCTGAACAGGGTGAATAATCCCCGAGTTGAACTTCTTTCCCTTCTTGTGTCAGGAAAGAGAAAGGAAGTTTGAAAGAGTGACAGGAAAATATGGTAAAACTCTGAAGTAAGTGGGAAGGAGAGACAAAGGGAAAGGGATTCCACTTGTCTCAGAATAATAACTGGGGTTTGGTTTGGTTTGTGCTTTTCTTCCTCAGACACTGGTCTGAGAAAATGGGAACTGGATCAGTTGGTATTTGTGCTTGGTCTGTATCAAGAACTTGTCCTCAGGAACTTGTGAGGTTCAAAGCTGGGACCTCAGCATGGCCTGGAGTCTGACTGCTCGTAAAGAAAAACACCCCAAAACGTGGTGTGCAGTTTCCTCTCCCTGAAGTTCAGGGAATGTGTCCTCATGGGGATCTTCAGAGGAGTTTCACTGCTACCTTCAAGAAGCAAGATCGGACTGTAAACAACGTATTTTATTGTGACTATCAAATATACTACATATATTGCATAGGGAAAAGGGAAATGCCAGTGCTGTAGTATGTATGGGGTACTTAGCCTACGTTACAGGTTTAAATTTGGCTTTCCAGTGTTATGGAACAATTTGTTAAAGTATGAAATTGTAAGAAGAAATCAATGAGTCATTTTGCACCCAGCAGTTGTGACAAAGTTATCGCAGACACCTCTGGTACTCAAGAAAAGCTGAAGTAGCACAAGGACCAAATTGTCCCAGTTCTCCAGTTGCAGCCTGAATGCTTTGTTCCTGCAGGTCCCATCCTGTGTGAGTGTGGAGAGAATTATTTACGTTCAAAAGACCAACCCCCTACCAAATACTCTGGGACAGCTGCTTGTTTTGGAACTGAATTCAGTGGGAGCAGCAATAGGGCCATGATGGGTCAATACAAACCTTTTGGCTAAAGCATTTACATTTTTATTTCAATTTCGTGTTGCCTTCTCAAGGCCCTCGTTCCTGCACCGGTTTGAAGACAGAATATATGCCAACTGCAGTTCTTTTCATGTCTCTGGGTTTGCAGATATTTAATGAGTTTTAACATAATTTATTACCAGTAGAGAGCAGTCTGAGATTAGAATTAATATCAGGCATTGCATGAGGAAAATACCATGGTTGAGCCATACATACAATACACAGTGCAGAATCAACCTGATTAATTTTTAAGCATACATCATTTGTACTTGTAAAAGTAGCTCATTTTTGCCAGTTTGGATCTTTAAAGCTTAAACATTGGAAACTTTTGTATGTAGCATAAAGTGAAAGAAAACACAGTAGTGTTCTTTACAGTTTTAATATTAAAGGTGTGACTGCTGGAGGTCACATTTCTATCTTTGCCTTGCCTTTTTTTGAAAATGGATCTGTTGTAAATAGTATTTGGTTCATGGTGTTCCTCAGTTTCTAAGCTTGAAACTTGCTTTTTGAACAGTGAGTAGAGCATTACACTGTTGCCTTCATTTCAGTTTCCTTAAATTATTTTAATAGTTTTCAAGTTACGAACATAAAGCCTGTTTTTCATCAGTAGCTTCCTATGGAGTGTTTCATTCATCCTGCTGAAAGATGTAAGAAATACAAATCATTGCCAGAATCAATAAACTGAAGTATTGACTTTCAATCCTGTCCTGTTTAGAAGGCATTAATCTACATACTAAATCATGTAGTCATTGCAATTCTGTCCATCTTGCAGTTTTCATCTTTTTTTTTTTTCCTTTTTTTTTGGTATTGGAAGGGCTTCTTTTCAAATTCTGTTTTGTTTATTTTGTTTCACCCTATAGCGTAGTCAATGCTCTAATTTTACTGCATGATTCAGCAGACAGATGGGGTTATTAAAGATAAATCTCAAAAATCCATAACTCCTGAGTTGAGTTTTTCTGGAGGCAAGAGCAGCAGCTTATCTAGCCCTATCCAAAGAAAGATCTGCTTAGGTGTGCCGTAAGCCTTTGTGCCTAGAACTGGATCTAAACTGATTTTAATTTTATTTGGTTTTTCTTAGGCTCCCACTCTCTTATGGCTAGGCCTCGCTTTGTGTGTGCTTGTGGTTGCATGGGTGGGCATCCTGTGCCAGCTGGGCAGCTCTCCTGCCCTCTGCCATGGGACATGGGCAAGGACCTGCAGGGCTCTGCTTCACCACCTGCCTGTTTCCTGCACAGGACAGAACTAGCACGTGAACCTCAAGTGCAGATCCGACTCTCATATATACCCAATGCATGTTCAAGGCAGAAATGTGTGTGTGACTGAGAGGTTCATGTACAGATGGTCGGGTGGTTCAGGCCAAAGAAAGTGTGTAGGAGCCGAGCTGCATCGAGCGTCAACACCTGTCTCGGGAGAGATGAAAGAGTAGGTGTGCACTGTGTACAGTCATTAGTGTTGGAACAAATAAGCATGACCCATCCCTCTGAATGTCTCATCCAAGTCAGCTCCTTTCATCACTGAAGGGCCTGTGAAGACCTCTCCAACAAAGTTCAGCTTGCTTTCAAGTTTGCTAGACACCAACAGACGGATGTGGGTCTGCAGGAACCTTTCTAGGCATAAAACTTACTGATAACAACAACTTAATTTGAATGGAGTCGTTTGGTCCTTGAAGCCACGGAAGGTGTGTGAGGCCTGAGGAGCAGTCCTGCACAGTTGTGTTTACAGGACTTGGTGGGATAAAGTGAGGGTGGCATGTTTAATTCACGTACTTGGTGATGTTGAAATGGTAAGGGAAATGAATCGGGAACGAGAATTTGATTTGTTCTCTGGTTGTTTGTAGAACCCCAGTGCATCAGCCAGAGGAATAACATAGATTACAGATGTGTTGAGTTGTATTATTTCACTTATTTTCATAGGCTTCTAGGAAAAATGGGAAGTGGCTTAATTTCAAGGGGGCAGTGAAGGGCAGTTAAAGGAGCACAGTTATAATGGAAAGAAAACACAGAGGTTAAGAGAACTAACCTGGCTTTGGGTTCAGGTTGAATCCAAATTTGTAATTTATCCCCAACTTTTTGTCTTGCTGCCAAAAGTACTGATGGGGCAGAGATACTGAAACAAAAATTTTACACATTTTAACTGTGTCCATAGTCTTGCACTCCTTTAGTCAGAAACTGATTTTATAACAGTTTAAACCTTTTTTACAGAATTTGTGCAGTATGCCGTTTTTTAAATCTATAACAGAGGATTAAATAGATAATCACCAACTATTTGACTCCAGAATTCTCATTTATATATTAGTAGTTTTTCCTATTTGAGTGATATAAATAGCCAAGGCAGAGACCCAGCTTGCAAGAGCCTATCTGGGTCTTTATCACCCAGCATAAGCTGTCACTTCATGGGTGCGGTTCACTTGTTTCTTTCATGTATTTCTTGCTGGAGTGTCAGCCAAGCCTCATCCCATGAGAACTTGTGGTTGCTGTTTTTCTCAGTGCTTCCTTATCTCAGGTTCCAGGGTTGGCTTTTTTTAGCTCTCTTGTTGTGTTGCAATCTCTCCACAGACTCCCTGAAATACAGTGCAATAGGGCACTTGGCGGGCATTGTTTGACTCGGATGTGTTTTACCTCTCTGGTTTTGTGAGGGAATTGGTAATTAAAGATGAGGCTTGTTGCTGTAGCATGATGTAGGAATACTTTAGAATCAGAAAGCAAACATCACAGTGCTCAAGAGGAAATGAAAGTTCAATAATGTCCACATTATTAATCACTTGCATTGTTTCTCTCTGTGACAAAAACAATCTGTATTTTCTATGGCTGTGCATGAATATTTACATTTAAAAAAAAAAAATCAGTGTATTCTTTTAACAGTTTCCTCTTAATGGCACTGTTAGGAATTCCTATATAGGAATCTCACTTGAGGAAAAAAGGTTTTTATCTAAATTTTCCAGCAATAAAATAAGAATATCTGTTGGAAAAGATTTGCCTAAATGGTATGTGTAATCTGTAGAATATAAATTGTTGGAGACAGAGATTGCCTTTTATTCTGTGCTAGTAGGGTACCTAGAACAATAGTGTCATTGTAAGTGACTGTAGTTGAATAGGTATTGAAAACTAATATTTCAACAGCCACAGTACTCAAAATGTGTTTTGAAAGATGATATATAAAGGCTCTATTGCAAGCCTGTAGTTTGTAAACAGTATAAAAATAAAAAATATGACACTTCTCTTGTCTCTCCTGTGCCCACATAGTCAAAGAAAACATAAAACCCTAAACCCAGGGAAAAGAGTGTTACACAATATTCTGCTAACAAGAAATAGTATGTAGTAACTCAGCTTTTCCCTTGTGTATGCGCATCTTAATCCAGCCTTCAGTGAAGGCTGAATGTGATGCTTCCTCACTTGTGAAACAACACTGAAGTGTGTTTAGCATAGCTTTATTTTAAATATGAAATATACATGGTGCATGTAAACCCAAGGCTGATGGCAGGAATTGCTGTTCAGAGGGCTGGGTAATAGGAGCAGTTTTGGGGGTGGGACAGTGGGTTTGGTGCTCCTGCCTCTGGTAGGAGGTGCACCTGGTGGCTGAAGGCAGCCAGGTCCTCTGCTGCCCTTGGTGTCAGCATCTCCTTTGCAGATCGCTAACACACAAGCGTGGAGGACAGCAGGGGAAGGGGATGCCAGTTAGGGAGTTTCTCCTGTGGTGAAAGCTTCTTTTCCCGTGTGCCCACCTGAACAGCACAAGCAGAAGCACTGCCTGTCTCAGGAGATCATGAGCAGAAGCACAGCTGCTGCATTCAGCCCGCTCCTCCAGCAGCATGGAGAAAATCCAGGAAGGAACACACGCTGGATTTATTGTAGCAGTTCCCTCACTTCCCTTCCCTGTTATCTGTCCTTGTCAATGATGGCCAGCCCCTTTCACGGGCAATTGGCCTCCAGGGAACTACTTGTCTCTGGAGAATTGCATGTCTCCTTCATCTCTCTCCAACTCACACTCATCTATTTGCATGCCAGTAAGTTGTTGGTTTTTTCCCCTGTGTGGGATGATATCTTTAAAGATTGTCCTTTTCTGTATGGCTCTTCCCCTTCCTCTGGCCATACAGCCTTCCCTGCATGCATACTTTCTCCTTCCTTCCTTCCTTCCTAAGGAGTTTCCCTAAACAGTGAATAGAAACAGGAAGCCACTTACGGCCCTTTTTCCCTTGCCTTTCACTGAGAAGCATTGGGGCTTTTTACACAGTGACCTTGAAGCTGCCTTCCTTTCCCAGCTTGGACTGGTACTGGTGATTGATGTACCTTTGGAGGGGGGCAAAGGCAAAGAGGAGGTGAAATAATAAAAATGAAATAAAATAAAGAAAAAGAGAAAGGAAAATCTAGCCCAGACTGAGGAATTCAGAGATGAAAAGAAACAAAGAGAGAAAAAGCCCCAACCCAAAAAAGCAAGAAACCCAGTTCACCTGTACAGGCTTGAATGTCTCTGAATAGCTACCCCATGGAGGTGTGATTGCTCTGTATTATGCTCTGTAGGTCAGAGTCACTGGGTGTCTGAGAGCTTGCAGTCAGATGCCTGGGGCTTCCTCTTCCCACAAAAGCAGTAGGGAAAGAAACAAGGATTTTTTATGAAACCAGAAAATTACAGTTTTTTTCTACTGGCTTATCTTAAAATGTTACTCCTATCAGCATCAATGGAAGAGGCTTGAGTAAATTATGGCCATTTTCAGGAGTGCACACTTATCCAAAGGTGTTCAGCTTCACTTTTTCCTTGAGTTCCTGCTGACAAAACGGCACTGTGTAATGGCTGAGTGTCAATCACAGCAGACGCTGTCGTGTTCAGCAGAAGGCACTGAACGGCTGAGACGGAGTGTTTAAAACAGGAGCAGCCTCAAGGAATAACCAGTGTGTGTTGCTCATTGTGATTCTGACTTTGCGTTTCTACTTTATTTACTTATTAACTCTAACCTCTAAACTGCACTATTTAAAAACACCTTTAATATAATACCTGATTAAAGGTTATGATAATAAGCACATTATAGAGTTTCAGAGCATGTCAAGTATCAACATAGAAGTCAGGTAGTTCACTGTGTCTTTGAAACACTAGGAAATTATTTCCCTTACACAGGCGAGGACAATGCTGACTAAATAACTTGCCAAAGTCCTCCGGTGTGTCCAGCAGAATGGTCTCATGAGCTTGTCTCCTAATCAGTTCATCACCCTGGCATTGAATATCAATTGAATGTAGTATTTTCCATTTCCTTCAGTGTCATTTCAACTTTCCTGATTTCATGGAATTGGGTTAGTTTATCCTCTTTTTTTCAGTCCTACAATAATGTGCTTTGCTGGGTCTGGGATGGCTCCCATCTCCTTTCGTGCAAACAGGAAGCAAAGAAGGAATGGTCCTTTTTTCCCCCCAAAACCACAGAGATACAAACTTCTCCCAAGAAGTTTGTAAGTAAAGTGAAATATTTTTCATTCTTCCTCCCTGCCTTTGCTGTTCTTGACCTGACTTTATACTGGATTTATTAACTCACCTGTTGTTAAGTCCCAGCTCTTTTACACACGAGCTGTGGCTGATGCTGCTGAGCTCCTGGCTGTCTGAAAGTCTTGGAGCAGCACCTGCCTTTAAAAGCATGCAGGAAGGGAGCTCTGATTATCTTCCTGATATTAAATACAATCTGGGCTGTTCACATGCCTGTTACCAGTGTGAAGAATTTATTTCAATTACTGAAACTGGCTCCTTTTGAAATACAAGGAACATTCATGTTTGTCAGGAGACACCCTCTCCTCTTCTCACTAAAGCTTGCATTTTTGAAACCTGCTTCATTATGCATGCTCTGTGGAGAACCCTTTGGAGAACAATTATATGTTATCTAAGGTATCATGACAAATGCTGGATACAATAACTCCTAACTCTCAAAAAGCATGAATGCCTCCTTTCTTGATGCCTTGTATTTCTTGCAGCTTTACATCCAGATGGATTTCCTTATTGTCACTGCACATTATATTCAAACCCATGGGGACTTTTCCGTTAGGCACTTAACTCTTTCTGGGTCAGTTCAGGAGTGTTTCCCTTCTGCAGCTTTCTCAGTCCCCTCAGAGGTGTTCATCCTTCACCAGTGCTGTTAATGCAGATTCTTTATGTGGGATCCAAACCAAACAAGTTTTGCTCTTGCCATTCTAGCCAATGTACTCTCATGGAGAGTCCTTTCCAAAACTTGTGGTGAGCAGACCTCTCTGCATTTGACAGAGATTAATGAATTTGTCTTCTCAATGTCCCCTAAAGGCAAGACAGCTTTGCCAAAAAAAAAAAGGAAACTGGGAATCCAGTGAGATTAATGGATTTGGTGAGGATTACAAGGGAGGCAGTGGCTCAGAGGTGACAAGCTCTGACTTAGCTCCCCGTCCTGCCCGCACATAAGGAGTCATCTTACCAGGAAAAACTGCTGGTTTTATTCTTAGCAGTAAGTACTAAGATGGCTATTTATTAGGGAATATAGTCCACATGGCTTCTTATAAAGGAAAATAAGGAACTATGCCTTCCCAAAGAAATAGGTCATTTAAAGCAATAACAAATACTGAACACAAGAGGAGATGTCTTTATGAGTGTCCAGAAGAGAAGATAGGGATAAAAAGTCCCAATCCATGTGTTCCTCTTGCAAGCTGATTCCTAATAATGGACAAAAGTTCAGGTCCCCAGGCAGTTTGGAGAGCTGCCTGTATGGAAATTACTGATTTACTACTTTCTTGTTCAGAATTGTATACATTGGACCAAACATTGCATGCAAGTGTTAATACCCCCACTGTGATATTTTTTCTTGTTGTGGAGGATAAGGCCAATTCTGCTGTGCGCTTGCATACCTTTGCACTACTGGAAAGGGTATGCCAGGAAGATTTCTCTTCCTCCCAGTGCATCAGGTTTTTCCCAGGGAGATGTGCAAGTAAATCAGAAAAGATTCTTGTAGTAATAAAGAGAAACAGAGTTTATTATTCATACATCACTGAGCATGTTTTACTCTCACAGATTTGAAAGAGGTTTTTTTCATAGAAAGGGATTCTCTGTTTTATCAATTCTCAGCTATCACCAGGTATAATAAAATGTTGTACCCCATATAGAAAAGGAATCTGGGGTTGAAACTTACTTCTGGCTTAATCTGTTCTGACCTGTCACTACATATTGTGACCCTCCTTAATTACACAACGTTTTTCTTTTTGAGGGCTGAGGCAGCTTAGGAACACCTTTGTTTTTCATAGAGGCAGGATAAGGCCCAAGTGATGCCACCTACTTTGTGGTGATTTTTGAATGACCTTTTCAAATACATCCAATTAATGAAATTTATTTCAACTTATCCTGTATCACTGATTGAAGTAAAGAACATTATTTTTGCCTTGAAGGTGGAATATGTACTGAATAGTCATTGCTCAAAGCTCTAATCAGATTGGGTGGGATCACATTTCTTCTGTACTGGAATTTTTTTTTTTAATTTTTTTTTTTTAACCTTCTAAATGCCCTCTTTTGCTTTTAACTTTTTGTCATTGTCCTTTTTTTGGAGCTCCCTGGAAATTCTTCATGCAGGTTTCTATGATGTACACTGGGCAATCTTTTCAAAGGCAGAAGTCTGGCAAACAAATTAAAGACCTCACTGAATTAAAACACAGAATTTAGAAATTAGTTACGTAATGTTCAGTTCTTCCTTGGCAGTTGAACTATTGTGAATAAGTAAAATTTCACTATGCTTGGACTATTAAATAAGTGACATTTGCTCTCTGGACTCCACAACTCCTCTAGTAATAGTAATGTTTTCTTGCCAGATGCAGCATACTTAAATCAAGTATGTTTCTTATAGGAGTAAATACCAAGTCTGTTAACTTTCCTGAAATGTAGGTGTCGTTATTTGAAAATACCATTAAGTTCCTCTGTTTTGTTCATCTCGTTAAGGTTTATCAAGAACAAATGAGGCCTGTGTTCAGAGGCAATTGCTTTATTTCCTGTGCCAGAGGCAGCTTCTTTGATGCTGGATGAGGTCACTTGCAGTGTTGTTTCTATCATCATCCCACATAGCTTTGCATGAGCAACTTCTGCAATATTAATCTCCTTTAGAGTTCTGTCAACATTTAGGTTTCAGGTAATTTTTATGCAAAATTAATTCTTCCTCCATTTATGCAATTCCTGTACTGCTTTCGTATGCCAGGGATGAAAATCACCACCACACCCCACAGTTTCCACATTCTCCAAGTTTTTTAATTATTCTACTGGGGGTTTTTTCTCAGATATTTTTTTAATATAATTCTTGGGTGTTTTGTTTAGCTTAGTCAACTTGCCAGACTTTATTTCAGCTTAATTTTAGTGTCAGCCTGATCCATATGGAGCTTTCACTTACCATTTCTGCTGTCCAGCACAGTTAATTTCTCGACCACAGTCCACCCTGTTTTCCAATGAGATTACACTTTTTTTTTTTTTCAGCCAATCCATCTTGCCATGAGGTACTACCGTCCTTTGCCTCCAGCTCTGGTGGTTTGCCCCCATGCCCTATTGTTGCCCCCTCTAGAAAAGGCACTAACAGACTGTGTTGAGATGCTTGTGCCACAGCGAGAAGCAAAAGGGAAAAAAAAGAATAGCAAATATTAACTTTCATTTTATATTTCCCTTCAGTTCTTTCTCCCTGACATTTCTTTCTCTTTGTGGTTCATTTTTCACCTATGTTGTTCAGTACTTTAGTTTCTCAGATGCGTCTCATGACAGGAATGAAAAATGTGTTTTCCTTGCGAGGCGGCGGCTGAAAGAGGCTGTGCAGGCACCGCCTGGACCGCGGCACGAGCGGGAGCGGAGCGCGGCCATCACCCGTCCCTCTGCCTGCTCCTGGGGATGGCGGGCCAGGGGCAGGGTTTGGGGGGGCTCGGGGCAGGGTTCGGGCTGGTCCCCGCACGCCGCCGTGTCCGCGCTCCCGCCGCGGCCCCCGGGCTGTCCCGGCGCTGTCCCGGGTGCTGAACGCGGAGCTCCCGCCCGGCAGCGCGTCCCGGGACTGCGGCTCCTTCCCTGCCATGGGACGCGGCGGGGGCCCGGGGGGGCCCCGCCCGCCGGGACAACG